>JABFFJ010000236.1:0-58927 GCA_013623715.1 Fusarium verrucosum
AAATAATATATATTACTTTTAGTCTTAACTCTTTAGGGCTTAGAAAACGAGCCGAGATAGCTGTGGAAAGCGTATAGCTTAAAGGAAGTGATGTATGTGTATGAGGAAGCTAGCTAGGCCGACAGGATCAGGCGACAAGAGGGAAAGGTGGGGGCAGCCTGAGGCATTCACTTTCCACAATAGCCATACTTGTGACCCTGAGTATTGCTGGTACTATCGAGACTTGGCTCTGGTGCAAGGCCATCTGGTAGTGGAGAAAGAGTCGCCAAGAGCCCAGTCAAGTTTAGATTAATACAAGTGGTAACTTGGGTCCCGGGCTGCAATTTCGCTGGGTTGAATCGATGACAAGAACGATGAATGGGTCGGGATGCTTATTTGCTAGGTGGAACATATAGTTCGGGCATTTCGTCAAACAAAGCGGCCCAGAAGGTTTGGTCATTGCACTCACTACCTAACTCAAATTACCGACGATGAGCATGACACGTCAATTTCCGCGAGGGGGGACTTTGAAGAGAGTGCATGTGATCCATGCTCGATAGAATTCATCTGCCAGCTTTGACAACCCTGATAATGTCTGGAAAGGTGTCCTTTCTCTCATATTTGACTCTTTTCATTGATTTGAGTATGATTCTATCCCTTTGGGTATGTAGTTGATTCGAGCCCTATCTAATTCCGAGAATAACAACAACAGATGTTACGGCAGGGAGTAGTATTCTGACTCCATGGCTAGAAATTGGAGATATCTTCTCCGCTTCCACATCAGAAATCTACATATCCTTTACACCATCAACCAGCCTTACCGCAACTGCGCGACGCTCCGTCGTGGGAAAATCTCACCAAGGAGTCCGCTGCAAACTTGACATCCAATAAAGTCATTAGCCACATCGAAAGCCACGCCAGGTTGTCTCGGAGAGTGATGGTGGAACGCCATTTTACTCGTCGTTATTTGGGTTGACAATATTAGATTTTGCGGCTGTTATCCCTTTGTAGTTTTACTCCTCTTTTCCACATGAACTGATCATCGAACCCCTCAAAGTATGTATATGTAAAGGCCACTTGTCAGCACCTGGGACCTGTTGCTACTCACCCAAACGCTTGTTCCATTCAAGGGCTGCCAGATTTTGCAGCATGCATCGCTCCATCTCGTTCATCATAGCGTTGATCGCCCTCGCGTACGCCCAATGGGCATGCCCCTCTATAGAAGAGGTGCACCCACCTTTCATCTGGAATAGATGCTACCACAATTCCTTCAATAAGGTACCCATCTGCCGTCTTGTTTACGGCGCCATTACTCTCGATGCCAACCTTAGGCGCGTTGACTGCTGTTTAAAAACCGATGGGTTGCAAAGGACATGCTGCAAGAAGCTAAAGAAAGGTCAAAAGGGATGTCCCGTCGACTGCTGTATCGATGGTGCTGATTACGGTTCTCATGGCATATACACCCGCAAGGATCGGCTCACTCTTGACTTTGCTGGCAAAAGTAACAATACCCCCGACTATATCCGCGTGTTTCTCATGCAGCGTCCCGATAAATACGAACCCTTTTCCTACCTTTGTCCATTGGAAAACGAGTATGGCTTCGACGTGGATCTTTCTCGGCTTGGAAAGGGTTTCAAGGCAGTTATATCCTTGAACCGAATACACATAGACGGTGGTATCAGTGACTACAGGGGAAACAAAGTTGGAGCCAAGTATGGAACTGGATATTGCGATGCCACATGCCCTCGCAATCAAAAGTTTGTCGGTGGCAGAGCCAACTACGACTACTGGGTTCCGTCCACGACCGATCGCTTCTCGGGGACGGGATATTACGGCTCCTGCTGTCCTCACATGGTCCTGTGGGAGGGAAACAAATATTCAACGAATTTCCGCTTCCATCAGTGCGAAAAGCGTCCCCCATATATCTGCTACGGCGAGGAGTGTGGCACCCAATGCCATGCTCGGGGTTGTGACTTCAATCCCCTTGGGAAGGGCAATGCGACATTCTACGGCCCCGGACCAGGCCATACTATCGACACGAACAGGGTATTCAACATCGTGACCCAATTCAACTCCCATATGGATCGCTTCTTCTTCAAGTCTGTTACACGCAAGTACTACCAAGACGGAAAGTACATCAGAAACACAGTCTCTGATTTCCAACCCGATGTTGGATGGACTCGCATTGATCAAACATTCTGCAAGGTCTCATTGTCTGCCTTTGGTCTTGGAGAGGATTTCAAGCTCAAGGCTGGAAATTGGTGGCATATTGTTGATAACTGGGGTTACAATATGGTCCTGGCTATCACCCTAATGAAAGACGTGAGTGTTTTCCTTTACACGTCTAATGGATAGAACTAACTTAACAAACAGAATGATTTCAACAAGACAATATCGGCTGCAGAGGCAATGCAAAACTCGGTTATTACAATTTCCAACTTTTCGCGTCACTATCTGAGTCCCATGTGGAAGGATTCTCGACTTGACAATTAATGCATCTGCAAATACTTTGTATATAATACAATGAATTCTTAACTTTCATTTCAATATTCGGTCACTCCTCGGATATCATTGTCGTTACATCATGCCAAACCTGGGTCACATGAAGCGATTGCCGTACGTTAATTCCGTGCATTTTGGTCGACAACCTCAAAGTGGCAAGATTAAGCACCCCCAGACAAACCCCATGCATTTAGACGCATTATTAGCGAATCATCCATGGATCCGAAATAACGATAGCCCCGGGATGCGGGGAATCCTAGTCTAAGAACCGGCCCTTCACCCCCAGGGATCGTTAGCTCTGTCATGGGACCAAGTGATTCCCTGTTAAGCAGCAAAATGGACGAGTCGAGTTGGGCTAAATATCGGCTCTATGTTGCCTATTCATGCACTAGGTTATCCATCATGTTGTTATAAGAACCATGGAGGCCCTTCACTGATGCGCACGGCATTGTTGATCGAATAGCTTTGTGACGGAGGATCGTAAGGTGACGGTTCATTCACGTTGTTTCAACATGGCAACGTTTTTCACGAGAGTATTATCTATCCTTCTCTGGCTACAGGCTTGCTTGGCCATTCCTAACCACGAGCATAATGCCGCCCGGACCGATCTGAAAACCCTCGGAAAGGTGTCTAGGGTGAGGACATTTATTCTCACCGACATTCTTAACGAGCCCGATGACTCAATGTCCATGGTCCGATACTTGCTCTACTCGAATGAATTCGACACCCGAGGAATCGTCGCAGTCACATCTTGGTCGCTACGAAATGCGACTCATCCCAGTGAGATCAAGAGAATCATACAAGCCTATGCCAAGGTTGTGGATAAGCTGAACCAGCATGTCCATCCTGATAATAAATACCCAAATCCCAAGGACCTCATTAGCAAAATCTCCACTGGCCCTGCTGTAAGTCTTTCTGTAACTTTCTGTAACGCCTGAGACTCACAATATCAGTCATACGGAAAAGTCGCTCTCAAGGAGCCTGTGAGCGATGGCGCCAGGTTGCTCATCAAGCGTCTCGAAGAATCCAAGGAGCCTCTCTATGTCAGTCTTTGGGGTGGATCCAACACCCTGGCCCAAGCGTTACAGCACATGGACAAGACCAAGAGCAAGAAACAGGCCGCTGTCCTGCGCTCACGACTCAGAGTATACTCTATATCTGATCAGGATGACACCTGTCCTTATATCCGCATTAAATGGCCTGATGTCTTCTTCATCGTCAATATCCACGGATTCAGAGAGTACAGAAGTGGAACGTGGACTGGTATCTCGACTGCAGACAACAACGCCGCAAACACAACAAAGGTCAAAGATGACTGGCTTACTCCAAACATTCGCCTTGGAACCTTGGGGGCAATGTATCCCAAGATCGCATTTACGATGGAAGGAGACAGTCCCAGCTTCATTTGGTACATCCAGAACGGTCTAAATGTTCCTGGACGGCCCGAATATGGAGGCTGGGGAGGTCGATATACTCGTGTCACTGAAGACCCTGAGATCAACGAATATGGCACATCAGGTGATAGTCTGATTAACACCAAAGGCGAGAGCTGGTTCAGTCCCTATGCTACGATTTGGCGATGGCGCGATGCGTATCAAGACGACTTTGCCGCTCGGCTGCAATGGACACTGGTTGATAGTTTTGCAAAGGGTGCTCACCCGCCGAATATCAATGTCAACGGGTCAAAGGGCAGTGAACCTTTGAGATTCAAGGTTGGCCTCAAAGACTCTATCGTTTTGGATGCCAGTACGACCTACGACCCTGATAACCAAAAGGATTCTTCAAAGCTCGACTTTCAGTGGTACTCATATGTTGAGTGCTCAATCCCAATGCGGACAAGTCTCCAAGCCAACTTCTTCTCCGTCGAACCATTGTCGCCGCCAGCGGGAACAAATGGAACACTTGCTGTCAACGAAGCAGGATTCAGCAATGCAGTGTTGGGGTCCAAGGTCAGAATATCCACTGACCTGGTAGATTGGAAACAAGAACAGCCTAGTTCGGTGAATAAGGAGTGGCATGTCATTCTTCAGGTCACCAACAAGAAGGGACCTTATCCAATCCGAAGATACCGTCGGGTTATTCTTGAACTGCCTGACAAGAACTAAATAGATTGACTATAAAAACAATGTATTACTACCTTTTTCTTTTCTCTTATTTGGGATTACAAACTTCGTTACCGTGTTTCCATTGTTGCTTCATCCACCCAGCCCACTGATATCCCATCTTATCCTTTCATCTCATCCTTCCAAGTGCCGTGATAGAGGCCCCTTGATGTTTCTTCGCTTCTTCTTTCTTGTCACATATTTATTTGACATTTCCATCTTCACCAATGGATTATGTATACCTCATTACACCGTTGAGTGCTCGTTCTTCCTCTTCCTTAGTTGCCCAATATCATCATCTCCTTCCCAGTATACCTCCAGACCCCTCCCAAACTTCTTCAGGCTGTCGTTTGCTGCAGCTTCCTTGAGATTGAGCCGCAATTCTTCATTCGGTGCACACGCCAAAGTGGCCAGTATGCTGTCTTTTAACGCCGGTTTTCTTAAGCTCTGTGTCTCCCACATACATAAAACGGCAAAGGTTATCCCTATCAAGAGGCATATTGCGGGAAACAACAGGAAATACCAGCGAACACGATAGACCACGATTACCGCTGTGGCTTCACCAGCCACATGACCTGTCTCAAGCTCCCGATCTCGCATCCATTTCGTCAGGCTGAGGGCAACGTTTTCAAACGTCTTCGGTACGTTGTTCGATTTTCCAAGTCCAGACATAAAACTGGAGATCGAAGGTTGCATTCCCAATGCCGGGTACACCTGGTACATCGGAGTAATGGAACTATACCTTGCGGGGTCGTCGAGCTTATAAGGCTTATCTTCAACATTTCCCTCTCCCACGCTGGCAAAACCTTCACCCAAAATATTGTATAATGCAACAATTGTCCATTGTGTAATGTTGAATACCTGTTGCTGGAGATGAGAGGAATGCCGCTTGTAGTACTCGTCGGGAATCTGGATTTGAAGGTCGTATAACCGGCTTAGGTAGGATCGCATATCGAGACTCTGGTTCGCATACTTGAAGAATGCCATTGTGTCCTTGTTCGGGGTCGAGTAAGAATCCGGTACCCTATCCATCCAAGAGGAAACAACTGTTTCATCCAAAAGTCCCTGCGACAAGGTGTCCTGATATTCATTGACACAGAATGAGAGTGCACATTCTTGAGCGGTAACATCAGTTTTATCCCAAGTGGTTCTGTTTTCTTTCCAACTCTCATTTGCGGCCAGATATTGGATGGCCATGACCATGGTACTCAGATTGCCAAAAGTCAATGTCAGTCCTTTATTGGTCAGAAATCTCGCCGACAAATAGGTATCAGGACATTGGGTGTCGTTATGCGAGCATTGTCGGCTGCCATTGTAATTAGACATGCTGAGACCTAACTCGCGAATCTCATGTTTTATAAACGTGACGTTCGTGGAGTTACTCGAAAATTGGTTGTACGGACCTGGGTTGCTCACATCAGGTAGAGTTTCATTCTTATCCAAAACCCATTTTATGTTATACTGTCCTGTCCCAAACCATGTCTTAGGGAATGTAATTGGCCCAGATGACCGGGTGATGTGCTGGGATATGTCGTGGCATTTTGAACAGACAGCGATCGAAGTGAACCTTTCCCATGTGCAGTTTCCGCTCGGACATTCGAATGCTGGCCTGAGGTTTTGAGTAGCAATAAGAGGGGAGAAGCCATTATAGATAGCCGCTTTCATACCAATACTCTCTTGAATCTCGTTCGAGAATATTTTGGAAGGGTAACCCCATGTCTTGTTGTTCGGGCCGGGGAAGTTATTTACGTGTTGTGCGCTAGCACCCCCCCTTATCCATGCATCGTCTAGTCGAGCCGATCTGCCTATTTTGGGAACCGTGCCAGAGGACTGATTACTTGAACGGGCAATTTCAGCGTAATCATTGGGGTTGAGTGGGATCTCCTTGTTTTCCAGGATCAAGACAGCCTGTGTGAAAGGTTCAAAGGCCAGGAGCGCGATAGCAGTCAAAGCTCCCAAAGCCACCCAGTGCCTAGTATTTCGGTTAGTCCATGGCGCTAGAACATACCTTCCACTATACAAAAGAAAATGAGAGATGACTTACGGTCGACGAATGCAAGACCTTAATAGACGAATACTTCCCCATACACCTCTGCTAGCCCCATCGAACCGATCAAAGTCGACGAGTGGCTGGGCAGATCGACTCAACCAGTTCCATTTACCTTGGGAAAGGCACATACTGATAGCAAAAGCAAGGGAGGCTTTAGATGTTCCTGCCAAGATCGACACAATTGTGTTGAGGGATATGTCAAATTTGGTCCATTTCGATATCGGCTCGCCGTCTGATTCATGAAAAAGATATGTCATTAGCCCAAATCCCAGTACGCTGAGAACTAAAGCCGCGATCTCCATTCCCCACTGGGTTAAGAATTGCAAACATGTCGCGAGAGGTTTCTTCTGATGCTGAGAGATTTCATCCGACTTTTCCGGAATCAATGAAGGGTGGGAAGACGCCGAGACGATGGCTGGCTGTGTTTCCAACAGTGGTTGCATGGTAGCAACGTCTTCATTGGCACTGGCTGCTTCCAGGGTTGCTTCTGGAGGTACCTCTGGTGTTGCCTCTGGAGTTGCTGCCATATTGTCCGTTCAAAGTACATAGACTGATTGAATGAGTTATAGATTACAAGACCTACGGGATGGGAGGAGGGGGGGGGCGCTTTTTTCAGTCACAAGCAGAACAGCAAGTACTCTTTGCATTTTCATGGCTGAACCGTTATGTTTCAGTTGTTGGTTACACATGGCTTGAGCTGGAATACGAACATCCTATCATAGGGCCACACAAGCCCCTCAGCCATTTCGTAACAAGTCCGCCAAGATCTTATGGCTGCTGACGGTAGAGGCAGCATGACATCAGTAAAGAGGCCGGTACTTCGAGAACAGTCTCAACAAACCTTCTAATGTGATGCGAGAAGAGGAGGCTTTGAGTCAGGGAGCTCAACTACAAATCGCACATCTAAGCCACAGTCTAGATATTATACCGATGCCTTCATAGAATCTTTAGTTATCCACAAACCAAATACTACTACAGGAAATTAGTAAAATAAAATAAGGTTGTGGATACCGTTCTTACAAAGAAGTATAATGTCATATCTACTATCACCCCTTTAAGAATGGTCAATATATATATGTCTTGGACAGTTTCTGCCACCGTAGCCCCGTTCTAATTCCTCGAGTTTCTTTGGTAGGACTTCATTGCCCCTCTTTGAGATGTCTAGGATGTATGGATGCTGCCTCCATTGTATCCGCCAAGATAGTCCAACTGAATACAAAGAAGATCACCCATTGGATCTGATTTATGATTGGGGTTGGTTTCTAATACCCTATTAATAGACTCAGTTCACCTGATGATTATGGATACACTACATGAATGTGCGTCGGCTTAGAGTGCATTGCTGGTGCGCAAGGCGGTGCTCCACTACTTCTTCTGTATGGACAACGTTTCCGACACAGCCTCCGAGGCATTTATGCAAGTCAAGTACAACAGGAAGTGGTGCTGTAGGCAGCATCTACTAAGAGCTTAATAGCGGTTAGAAACTATTGGCTTTAAATGAATGTGTAACCATCCTCTAATAACCTTAGAGGAGATCAACAACTCAACCTCGCACAGAGGTGGTGGCGCAGTAACTAGGTACTGTTACTCAATGGCAGTGCCGGGCGATCTATATCAACAATATCAGAGAACAAATGACAACCTGAATGTCGGGACTTCGGTGCATTGTCGTGAATATTCACTGCGACCAGCTGCAGCCGTAGGCGCCAGCTGATTATGAGCTTAAGAAGGGCCTTCTTATTCTTGATAAGGATATATCCCATTGTAAATGGTTCGTCTTCATATCAGCCAACGTATATAATATCATAGCTGAAGTAATGCCTTGAGAAGTTGAGGTTTAGTGATCTAAGCATTGCTGATTAATACAGAACACAGGACTTGACAAAGCTGACTTGTCAGTAGACAGTACAATTACCATATCATGCTTTCGGGGACAATGCTATGAGTGATTTTGAATCAGGGCTCGCGAAGAAGCCTGAGCTTATTCCCAACTGGATAAAATAGAATTCAGCATACGTATTACGGCTTGCTGCCTTATCGATTAATTTAGTCCGCATGGTTGTTAATCATGAGGACTACTGGTCCTCGCTATGTTATTCCACTTCGTTGGTCGAGTCATTTTCGCATTGGTCATGACCAACTCACGCATCATATGCAACGGGCCAGAGTAGAATTCATTTCTGAGGAGCGAGCAGGTTACACTAATACACTTAATCTCTTTGATTCTAACCAACGTTTCCTGATAATAAATGATATAGGGATATTCTCAAAGATTTTTGGTAAGCGTGGCCTAACACTACGCCTTCACCCGAGTACTCTTCATACACGCTGCGCCTTCCTGCTGCCCTTCATCTTCATTTCTGCATTCCACGCGTCCTCAAACAAAGTCGGCTTCTCTCTTAGGTCACCCAGTTGAATGCCCAATCGTCGCACAACCTGGAAAGCCCCAGTTCCGACGCACATGGTCTGACCCATAATGATACCCTCGCTAACGCCTTCGATCTGATCGGCCTTCATACCTGCTGCTGCTTCAAACAAATGATCTGGTGTCTTCTCGAATGATGCAAGATGCAATACGCTGTCCCTCATCTTTGACAGACCAAACCGTGTGATACCAAGTACTTCACCCTTGAAAGTCATGACGTCTGCCAGAAGCTGCATATGTCGGTGATCAATGCCCATATATCCCATAACTGCGTTGATCTCGTCCGCGATTGTTGTTCTAGCGGCCTCGATACCAAGAACCTCACCACACTCCATCACACTGTTGGTTCGGACCTGCGTGCCTAGTACACCTTCTGTTCCCATGCACTCTCGAAGACCGTAGCCTTCCACCAAGACTCTGTGGGTGCTTTCCTCTGAGGTTTCGATGAGGGCACGTGTAGCATTCGCATAACCAGAGATTGGAACTGATGGTAACGCTCGTCGAAGGGAGTTAGCTCTGACCAGTAGATCGCCACCGTCGCTCGCGGCCGATTTGGCTCTGCCAGGCGGGGGGCTGATAGGCTTTAGACGGATAGCGATCCTTCCAGGGCCAACTGTGATGTCACCTGCCTGCAGCTTGAGCTTTCGCTGCTTGCAAATGGCGTGAGCAATATCGTACACATCAATGCCCAAATGCATATCCGCAAGTGCGTCTGTGTCGACCCATAGAACCACGTTGCCTTGGTCAATCCGCCATTCATCCTCAATGGACCGCAAAACATCCGACAAAAGCGTCTTCTCGATGCGAGCCTTGACAACCTTCGCTGCCTCAATCTGCTGGTTATTCAGTAGTGGGCAGGATATAACAGGTGTACTGATGACTTTAGATGCGTTGATGATTTCCTTGATTCGTGGCACACCCTGTGTAATACTCATACCAGCAACACCAGCAAAATGGAAAGTCTTTAATGTCATTTGGGTGCCAGGCTCACCGATAGACTGGGCACCGACGGCTCCAACAGCATGGCCGGGCTCCACATGAGCCTTCTTGTACTTTTCAAGGGAAAGCTTGATAAACATTGTCAAAGCTGAGGCTGACACCTTTGCGGTTCGCTCAGCATGAAGTTCTGCTCCTGATCCAATGACATTTTCGGCATCCCCGATGTTTGCCAGTTTCCGCACTCTGGACAACCTTGAAGCCAATTCCTCGACATGGCTCTCAATGGTTTGGAGGAATTTTCGCCCGCTCTCATGTTCGTCGATAGCGTAATCACTGCCATCGTCGTAGCCAAGCGCCTCGTTCTTCAGCAGACCGCGACGAGGGAACTTTCTTCTCTCATTTTTGATCATGGATTCGCACAAGCTCCTGACCTCATCTGGTGATAGAGAGGGCTCATTGTTATCCCATGTGAGAGTCTCAGCATGAGTCCAAGTACGGTGGAACTGAACCGGACCTGTCGCAGTTTCCATATCGACTGGGTCAAGTCTATCAGCGCCGTATTGAAACTGCACAACGTTGCCACTAGACGTGCGAACGGTATCGTCATACTGGGTAGAGAGGTCTTCTAAAGACTTCATCAGTCTGCGCGACATGTATCCAGTCTCTGCGGTCTTGACTGCCGTATCGACTAGACCTTCTCGACCAGAGATAGCGTGGAACAAGAATTCGGTAGGTTCGAGACCAGAATAGAAACTGTTCTTCACGAAACCTTTAGAAGGGGGCTGTCGAGCATTCTTGTGGAAATGCGGCAAACTTCGGTCCTGGAAACCATCGGGAACTCGCTGGCCACCGATAATTTGCTGACCCACGAGGGCAACCATCTGCGCAACGTTGATGTCGGAACCTTTGGACCCTGACTTGGCCATGACCAAGGGTGCGTTGTTGCGACTCAGTGTATCAATACAGTACTCACCAGCTTGCTGTCGTACCTTGCTGAGTATACCTGAGATTGAATTTTCGAGTGTCTGCTCCATGTTGCAACCGGTGGCCTTTTCAAGCTTGCCCTGCTTGAATAGATCAATGAGCTTATCGGATTGCCCATATGCGATAGAGACAAGGCTCTCCTTTTCTACCCTGAGACTTTCAGTGGGAAAGACATCACCCACGCCGATAGAGAAGCCCTTGTTCGTAAGAGATCTGGCGCATAGCCTTGCCAGTCGGTTCATGGCGCTGACGGCATGGTCTGGGCCAAAGTCTCGTAGGATAACGTAAAAGATAGAATCCTTTTTTCCGGCACCGACTGTGGATTTATCCATCTGGCCACACATGACTTCGGAATCCCGGACGACAAGCCAACCATCATTCACATCCATATCAGGGCATTGGCCTGGCCGTGACTTGAAGTTTCTGCCTTTTGCATCGAGGTTGACTCGAACTGGCGACTGTTTGTTCGGACGCATGAGCACGCTGAAGAGCTGCTTGCCTGTCCATAATGAAACTGGTGCAATGATTGCCGGTGGTGGAAGGTCGACTGTAGTCTGACCATCGATCATATGCATACACATGTATGCAAATGTCTTGCGATCAAAAAAGGCGTCTTTGCTGCTGAGTAGGAACGCTGCTGTGATGAAATCCTGGGTTGCAGCGATAATCGGCTCTCCGTTCCTCGGTGTTGAAAGGTTGTGCTTGACTCCCATTAGGTTGATGGCTTCTGCGCGGGCTTCTTCGGTTTGCGGGACATGCAAGTTCATCTCATCACCATCGAAGTCAGCATTGTATGGATTGCACACGCACTCATTCAGGCGAAATGTTTTCCACGGGCGGACCTTGGCCAGATGGCTCATGATACTGAGTTTGTGGAGGGAAGGCTGTCGGTTGAACAGAACAATGTCGCCATCTTCGATATGGCGTTCGACCACGTCTCCAATCCTGAGGCTATTCGCAACCAATTCCCTGTTTCCAAATCTGAGTGAGATTTTGTATCCGCCGTCCTCTTTCTTCAGAACCTGTTGCGCACCAGGCCAGACACTAGGGCCGTTCCTGATGCACTGCTGTAGCTTCTCAATGTTGTGGCGCTGAACTCGTTCGGGGTATGTGAGATTTTTAGCGACAAGTTGGGGAATGGCTACTTCGTCGACGCCAAGATTAGGGTCTGGTGAAATGACAGTACGTCCGGAAAAGTCAACTCGTTTGCCGGAAAGATTGCCGCGAAATCGTCCTTGCTTGCCCTTGAGCCTCTGGCAAAATCCCCTGATGTTCTTTCCAAACCCTGGTTGCTGTAGTCCGGGTACGTCGCTGTTAACATACATGGCGATCTGTGTTTGCATGTACTCCCATTGTTCCATGATAGTCTGAACAGAGGAGCCTTTCTGGAGTGCTGAGCGAATCATCCCGCTAACCCAAACGATATCAGCAAGCTTGGTAGTAATATCATCTTCATTACTGGCGTTATCCTGGGCCACTGAAGGCCGCACGCACACTGGGGGAGCAGGCAAGAACTGCCAGATGAACATTTCGGGGCGACCTTCGGTTGGGTCCAGACCCAATAACTCGCAATCGGAGGGGCTTATCGTCTTGAAGAGATTCAACACCCGAAGAGGGTTCAGGTCTTCCATAGCCTTGTGGAGATGCTTATCCAGATCCGGGTTTTCTCGTCTGGCGTCGTTAAAGGAGTTCTGGAATTTGATCTTGCTCTCTGGCGGTACCTTCTTTGCTGCTGTCGACTTGTTGTAGGATACAAATTTATCATGGAGTAGTTTGAGGACTCCAACTTTGCGGATTTGGCCGTTTACCGATGCGCAATACGGGCATGTCTTAACCTTGCGACATTGTGCGTTGATCCTTTTGCAAATCTGGGTTCGGCGCAAGTTATCCATGGGTCGCCGTAGTTCCTTGAGAAATTGCTGTCGTTCGGGCTCTTCGAGGAGCACTCGGCCGCAGTCCTGTCATTCAGTTAGTACAAGCGACCCGATGACTCATACAAGGTAGGTACGGTACCTTGCAAATCTCTTGTAGAATGGAGATGATGAAGCGCAAGTATCCCACGTGGAATGCTGGCAAAGGAAGTCGGATGTGTCCAAAATGGCCATTGCAATCTTGCAAAGATTCGTGGCAGGTGGCGCATTTGCCTAGCTTGCTGGAGGTGCCCTATACACAATGATCGTATTAGTCTTGCGGCGTCCATGTAACGAATTCAGTAGGGTTTATGGGGCAACGGACGAGTCGAGAGTCAAGAGGACCATGTCGATAAGGTGCGCGGTTGTTTTCAATGTCGTAAAGCAGCCGATCTGAGATCTCGACAACTGCCTGGTTCGCAATGTCTTGATTGGACCTATTCAGTGGTCAGCAAGATGGCGGACGTGGGACGACCTGCTGGGTTCCTACTGTATGCCAAACTTGATGCTGCGAATGCGCTTGGGCAGCTTATCGACAAGCTGCTGCTTGACGGGACTGTCTGTAGGAGTGGTCATGGCGAATGCTGAGGATCGGTCGATGGGATGAAGCTGGCTCAAAGCGGGTGCGCCTGGCGGCGACCAGCGGTATTCGTTCGTTAAAAGCTCGCTCTTGATATGGCGAGAGTAATAGGTGCTCTGTTGAATATGATATCGACTGGCAATTTGCTGTGATCGGAGTGGGCGGCGCGGCGCGACGATGAGGTGAAGGCTGAAAAAAATAATTTGGGATTGAAGAAGTTAAAGTGGGGAGGAGTGCCCCTCCATTCTATCGAGCTGCGAAAGGCTGAACAATTGCGGATTCGGCGGTTTGTTTGCCCGAGATGCTAGAGCCAATCGTCAAGAGCTAAATTAAGTGCCTGGAACTAAAGGCAACATGATGAGACTTAAGGTATACGCCTGATGGAACCTTTTTACTTCTAATATGCCCTAAATTAGCATAGAAATAAGAATTTAATATTTACACGAAATCTTAGGATTTCTTATAGAAAAGGTATCTATAGGGCGTGACTAATTTATGACAATAATATAGTAGTATAATAACCTTGAGCTTTATTTTATCTGAGTTACCTTAGCTCTAGCTCCTCTAGTTTATCATCCATAGTCAATTGCTTTGAAAGAGACCATGTCGTGTTTGGTCCAGCATCTTGGTCATGGCCTCCTTGGCATTACGCATGGAGGCAAGGCGATCCACCAACCGCTCCGCCTTCTGAAGCTCCAGCTTCTTTTGCGCAACCTCCTCCTCAGCTTCCTTAACCTTCTCACCAATCTCCTGGATGTATTGTTGGAGGACCTTCTTGGCGGTGTCAGACGCATCGCAATGCGACATCTTGAACATGCACTCAACAGCTTGTACTCTATTGGTGATCAGTTGCTGCTGACTCATACTCCCAGGTGGGTATAAGTGACGGATGCTCAAGGCATCAGGGGTAGGGCTGATACCCTCAACATTCAAAGCTTGATTGAGACGATCGCGGGCCTCCATCACCGCGCTTTGCCGAACTCGCAGAGTATCCACGGCGACTTCAGCGGCCTTGACATCATCATGTGCATTGTCTCTGCTGAGCTCCGCATGCCTCGCATCTTCTTCGAGAGACTCAGGGGTAGCCTTCCCAATGGCGTCAAAAAGCTCCTTCGCCTCTCTAGCATCAATGACATTCTTGACTTCCCCAAGAAGTTTATCGTGTCCCAGATGGTCTTCTTTCTTCGCCATCTTCAGCAGTCGAATCAGGAATTCTCGTTCTTTGGCGGGGTCAAGATAAAGTGGACAGAGCTTGTCTGTCAATTCGTGACGAAGGCACGATAGGACATGTATTCCACAGTTGACAATGTCTTGTTGCAGGGTGCAGGGCTAAGAAACATCTGACATTAGTATGCATCCATCGGAAAGAAGGGCAAGGGATACAAACCGTAACACAGTTGAACTCTAGTTCATGGGCGTGTCCAGAATGTTGCTTCCATTCGCGGAAGCGATGGCAAACAGTTTCGAAGCGATTCGTGCATGGTAGCGAGTCATGATAGTCGAAGACCATGCGGTTGGCGGCGATGTGTACGATAGCAAGCGACCAATGCTTCGGATTGAGGTGGTGAATGGGAAAGCAAAGCTTGGTGCAATCGTCTAGCTTGAGTGCTGTGTTATTAGGGGGGGCGTCGTTGCTAGTCCTGAGCCAAAGAGGATGAGCAACTCGCACCTTGCCATCATCAGGAGGGTAGCAGGCGACAATGACATTAACAAGAAGGTCGAGGGTATTGTCTGTCAACCTGACATTCTTAGTGAGCTGCTCGTAGATTGTTTCTGCTTCACTAGCAGGTGCAGCCGCAGCTGAAGAAGGGTTGGAAGCTTTAACCCGTTTGGTAGCTTTGTGACGTTCGGCAGCTAGATCTCCGTTGCGTTTCGAAGCCTGGGTCGGGCGCGAGTTGCTGCTGAGTGAAAGTGTAGGTGGCACGTTTGAAGCGCTTGGTGAGCCTTTAGCGAGTGGCCCCTGAACGAAAGGAGACCGCGTAGGGCGAGGGCGATCTTTGTTAGAGATGCCCATCCTGGAAGGTGTATGGAGAGTCTTCGCCTTTTCGCTATCATTGACGGCCGTGGTGGTGCGGATCGGATTGTTGATGTCTTCATCATCGCTACTTTCGCTTTCGGAGTCTGGGTCATCTTCGATGTCGCCACGTTTGTCGCTGCCAGCTTCAGTCTTTTTGACACTGTCCTGGGCGTCCGCAGAGACAACATTGACAAATGATTTGTCACCAACAAGGCTCCTCAACTCGGCATATGCCCAACGCGCAATTTCCCTAGTCAAGCGCCGAGAGCCAGCTTTCTGCATTGCCACCCAAAGGAAATTGTAAGGTGAATCCTTGCTCCACAAGGAGGACAGCGGGATGTCGGCTTGCTCCGCCAGCTTGGTGATCTGGACCATGTAACGGACTGCACCATCAGAAAGGGCATTCATCTTGGCCGGTGGGTTGCTGTGGGCGCTGCGTACTTCTTCTGGAAGCCATCCATTTCCTTCCCAATGCTGATCAAGCCACTGGGTCTTTTCTCCAGAAATCATCAGGCGGTTGCGTTTTACCTTCATTGGTGACTTCTCCATAGTGAGTGAGTGTATGCTTGTTGAAGATAGGGGAGGGATGGAGGAGAAAGGAGAGAATCGAGTCGGGTCGAATATAAATAGATAATGAGGAAAACGAAGAGTAGAGAAGTACAAGGATCTCCTGAAGGAAACGAGCTGGCTTATCAATCAAACGGCGCGCAGTGAATCAGAAGCACGCCTGTAAGAGAAGCAGAAAATCTCTCGCGGCCAAAGGGCGAGGCTACGCAGGTTAGAGATGACACTCCCTCTGAAGCATGTGAGCAGATGGTTTCAATCTCGACCATTATGAATCAATATCCGATTGCTTTCATATTCCCACTATTGATGCCTGATGGCTGGCCTATTCTCATGCTACTTCTTAGGCCTTTGCTCTGGTTATTTCCAAGGGCTCTTGGTCTAGCTAATGTTGGGGCAAGGGGTGCACTGAGGTCGGGGCTTGCGACCGATAGCCAAGACCACTGAGTACCATGTAATAAAACTACATAATCGACCGACAGTTGCAATTGAACAACTCTAACAATGTGTCCCGGTTGGACCAGTCAGTAGTTGCAATCCATTCACACAGACAGAACTGTTCGTTTACCTTCTTATCCCAGTCAAGCTTAGGTTGACCTCTCTGAAACTGGCATCTATCCATGATGCCCCCAATGTTCCGATTTAGCCACTCGCCGCTTGTAGTAAAATTGTGATGGCTCTTTACCTCTCCAAAGTCAATCGTTATAGATCTTGTGAATCTTCCATGAGAAATCAGGATCAGGACGTGGGGGTCGACTCCTCGCCTCACAAACTGTTCAATAATCTTCCCACGAGCTCCAGGGTCGTCATATCTCCACTTTTCTCCGAATAATAAAATTACTCGGACAAAGAAGAACTGCCAGACTGTTAAATGGTCTTCTGCCCCGCCACGACCATTGGCTCCAGGCCCCGGGCACAGATAAGGAACCAAGGGGACTTTGCAATCAACTGTGAAAATATCGTTTTGGAAGAAAATGTCCCAGTGGTTGGACGTAAGAATTTCCTGTGCTGTAAACGCCCTCCAAAGAGGGCTATTCAAGATGATAACGTCATTTTGGATCTTCCACTCAATGTAATTCCTGTTGTCTGTGCGTGCAGCGAAGCGCATATTGAGGTGAGGTGGCGTGATATCGAAAGGTACCTCGGGTTTGGTACTTATCATTGGCATACCAAACCTATCTTCCAAGTTGAGAAAGATTCCCCAGGCCGATTGATGCTGATCAGAGGAATTGTCATTGGCCCAGGTGCTCATACGTTCCAGGAAGTGGTACGGTGGCTTGTCAGTCTGATATCTGAGGCGCATGATGGCGATGCCTTCACATTTCCATTTCTGCTGGTATCCAGTGCTTCCTTGACATTGAAATCGGGTAGAAGCGAACAGGACGTGAGAAAGAACGTCAACAGTATCAGTACCATTGAGAGCGGCTTTCATCTGGCGATTCAAGTCTGGGGTTCTCGCATTCGTTTGGAACATATCTGGAATTGATCGGTGAACGAAATCAATGGCGTGGACTGTATCATCCCAGCGTTCCTCGCAGGAGTGGCTTTCGAGTAGCCCGCCACAAGCACCACGAAGCTGCGCTTGAAGAAGATCTTTATCCTGATCAAGCTGATCGTCAAGAATGTCTCGTAATGAGAATTGTGAGTCCTTATCATACTCATCCAGAAGCGAGAATGCGAGCAATGGTACATCGAGATAGTTAGACGTGGCCGTTTGGAGCATATCGATCAGCCTCAAAGTCTTTCTCGCGTCCTGAGGATCCAAGCTCTGTAGTACATGTTGAAAAAGGGCCTCGAGACCTTCCGGTAGGGTTTCAAGATGTTTCTCTAATTCCTCATCGCTGACCCTATGTGTCATCTTGTTTCGAATCGCTTTGACGACAAGATAGGTCCAAAGGAAGATGCCTGACGACTTTTCCGGAATGATACGAATGAAACGGCGTTTGAGATCTTCGTTTCTCAGGTGACTAAGGCGGCTACAAACATATTCCTCCATATCGAACCGGGTCAAATCTTGAAGTCGGAATCCAGGGTTGTTTGCATATGCGTCGATAAAGGCAGCTTCCTCTCTGCTCGAAACGCAGAGTTTGAGGCTTCCGTTGGCATGGATCGTCCACTGACGAAGTATATCGACAAGATCGATGTAGTCCAAACCATCTTGTAAACCGGGCTCAAATTCGTCCAGGCCATCAATAAAAATGCAGAAACTGTGTTGGTCGTATAGTCGTGGGTTTTGCAGAAGCCGCAGGAGGGCCTTTCTAACCAAAGCCCTTGAGAATGCCACAGGACTAGGAGCCCCCCAAGGTGTATTTTCCTCCGCCTCTCTCCATTGTTCAGGGAAGGTCTCAGGTATCAGATCAGGTCGTTGCTTGAGAACGTCATGAATCAAGGAGCGGCAAAGCCCGTCGAGAGACTTTTGCGCCGCTGTGCCAGCCCGCCAAAAGAAAAACGAAGCGAAGACCAGTTTCTTTTCTCCTACCAAATGAGTTAGTTGGCTGTCTATCTACGCTTCAGATACATAGGCGTTATTTACCTGCCCACTTCTCGAGTCCCTCCTTTGTCCTGGGATGGGAACAGAGAAACTTCATCAATGTAGACTTTCCGGATCCTAATTTCCCAGAAATATGGAAAGTAGGCGAGGATGGCACTTTTGATGAGAGCCAACCAACGAATTGTTTTTGTGACTTGAGTTGCATCTAAATGGTGAGTTACGGTCAGCTTGGCTCTTAAGTTCGGCAATATTTAATCATACCCTGAGAGTCTGTTCATATCTCTCCTTGAGAGTATAACACCCAGTGTCATTGAAAGTCTCTTCAAAGACGTCAACATCCCCGGAGAATCTATGCTCATCATTAATCGGCTCATAAATCCACTTGAACGTATCCTCATGAGCACCATGGACTGCCTCATATCTATGATGCATTTCTGCAAACTGAAGACTTTTTAGGATGTGGTCCTGATACATAGCACGGCGTGCCTGTTTATCGACTACAAGTAGCCGCTGAAGCTGGGCACCCTCCTCGCTGTTGAGGCTTGGTTGTACAAGTCGGAGATGCTCCATGGCTTGCGTCAAGCTCTTGAGCTTAGTCTCGTTGCTTTTGGCAAGCGAAAGAAGCTCTCCAAAGTCATCTGCGGCCTGAACTCTGTAACATATTGGTTAGCAGCTAGTTTCTAGCATCATATGACAAGGACTAGGTTTTGACATTGAGGAGTGAATGGGAATCCAAGTCCCGAATATGATAAAGGCTAAATTTTCTCCCAAGCGACTGGTAGACTACACATACCTTGAGAAGTCCACCAGTACGAGGATGAGCTGATCGCGATAGCTTTTTAACCGATTCTCCAATTCACTGATAGTGCCCCTCTGTGTATTTGCTTTGACGGCGTGTCGTAGCGACTTGAAAGGATTCGAAGACTTTCCCTTTGGTTTGACTTGGTTTAACGCCTCCATCAGTTCAGCTGAAGTCATTTTACACCTTTTGGCAAGATCCAACAACGACTCCTGCTCTGGGGTCGCACGGGCGGTTCCTGCGGTCTCTAGCCTTAGAGCCGCTCGTTCCACTTCGCGAGCGACAGTTTCACGGTGCCTATTCTCATCCAAGGCGCCATCGAGGGAGTTGTGGATATTGTAAGCAGTCTTGACAAGTTTGAGGCCTGCTTCAACCAAGGTCAAAATACCAGAGGCCAGCCCGATCGCCGAGACGGGATCCATGGTAATACCGATAAAACGCGTTGATTTGACTTCGAAAGATGATGAATTTAGTCGTGGATCAGGGTTGAAGGATGATGAGGGGGAATTTGCCAAATTGATCACTGTTATTGCAGCCCAATTGGCGGCCTCACCTCACACCACAGCCTGATTATGCAAACCCATCAAATAGGACATCGTACTGCATTACTACATTTGGCCTCAGGCACCAACATTTAAGCCATCATATAATCTTATTTGTATTAAAACTGACTGTTGAGAAAGCTTCCAGTTAAAGGCATTATGCATTCGCCTTGAAGTGAAGAAAACCATGAGGATTAAGCAGGGAGGCTTGATGATAGCGCAGGGATACAAGGCTAAATCACACCGTATCGACGTAAAGGATTCGCTTTGCCCTACAGGGAAAATGCATCTCTAGGGCGCAGCGAACCTTTTGAGTCAATACGGTAGTTGGGGATTGTTGTTGTCTCTGCGCGTGCGTTACCGGCAATTCAAGATAAAGTTATCAGCGATCGAGGGAGCGGAGTGCCGAAGCTTGGCTTCCCCGCATCCATCTAAAGCCGACAAAGACCGTGCCCGATACCGGTGATGAAAGCTCAATATATTCACTACGACCCGTCGAGAGTCAAGGTTTTATTTTTACCCATTGCCAGCTGATTCTTGGTCTAAAACGATCACCTTTATTGCTTAACCTAATTTTAGGAAGTCTTCATTATACAGCATTCAAGATGCCCTTCACAGTTCTCTCAGACAACAACGTCAGCCACATCCTGGATACGCTATCTCCATCTGATGTAACCGATCTCGCCAACGCCCTTGAACAAGCTCTCATCCAATATTCATGCAATAACGAACAACGATACCAGCCTCACCGTGCAGTCGTCGATCGAGATGGTCAAGTCAGTCTTTTCATGCCCGGAACCACTGATCAGCTACTCGGTGTCAAGATCGTTGGAATTACCCCTTCCGATAAGCTCAAACCCTCCGAAGCAGGTCTCAAGAGTGTTTTGACTTTGTGCGACGCTAGAGGGCAGGCCATTGGAACCCTCAATGCTGCTGCTCTCACTGCTTTCCGAACAGCCTTGGGCTCAATGCTGCCTTATCGGTTTAGACGCAATACTGAGAATATCGTCGTTTTTGGCGCGGGCAAACAAGCTCTGTGGCATATTCGCTTAGCGCTTTTGCTGAAAGGGAAGGACATCAAGTCTGTAACAATCGTCAACCGTTCCTCTGAGAGGGTTCAGAAGTTGATTGACTCATTGAAGTCCAATGCTCAATCCCCATGGCCATCACACATTAGTTTGCAGGCTTTCGACCCCAAGACTGATCGCGATGCGGCTCTTGAGGCCCTGGTTGTCGATGCAGATGTTCTATTCTTCACAACGCCTAGCACACAGCCTCTATTCCCAGCTGCGTATCTTGCCTCCGAAAAGGCTCGAAGCAAAACTCGATATCTTGCAGCAATTGGGTCATACCGTCTTGACATGCAGGAGATTGACCCTGACCTCTTGAAGCAAGTTATCAATCCTTCAGGACCCTTTGCGTCCACTGGATACAAAGGATCAGTTGCAGTTGACAGTCGCGATGGCTGTTTACAAGAGGCTGGAGAACTTGTCAAGGCAGAAGTTCCTACGGATAAAATGCTGGAGATTGGTCAACTCTTCCAGAAGAAGAATGCCGAGAGCCCCGACGATCTGAACAAGTGGCTTGAAACTGGATTCGTTATCTACAAGAGTGTCGGAACTGGTGTGATGGATTTGTGCATTGGTCAAGAACTGCTTCGTCTGGCCAAGGTGAAGAATGTTGGTTTGACTGCTGAAGACTTCTAACCATATCCAATATTGCTCTCGAGACAATAAAAATCTGAGGTTTATGCTTGGACAAATATGTTTTTAATAACTACGTGCATGACCGTGAATAATAGGCCGAAGAGTGTTGAGTTCAATTTAACGAGCACCTAGCTTTTCTAACAAGCTCTGCCTAGAACCCCCTGGCGATGTCTTTACATCAGCCGTGACATACGGTGACAGGACATTAAAGAAATGAAGTCTCTGAAAGGAACTTTAATCTTATCACAATCATCATTCAAGTTCCATCAATGAATCGCGATGACTTGATATCTGGTCTCCACTGAAATAATATTTTAAGCAATTTGCGTAACGCGCACATTTATTTGGTCTGAACTTAACTTTGAGTTCCTTTTTTTCTTTTTACAATCATGACCCATTCTATGGACCAGAAAAGCTCAAAGCAGGTAAACTAGAGACATATAAATATTCTACACATCGCCTACTCCTTTCCCTTTTATTTTTTTTTTAATTACAGACCATCACATCGTCACCAAAAAGCCAACTACAAATTCCAGGTTGACTAAGGAGACTTCCTACTTTGAAAACTACCAAAATCTTTATTATTCCTATTAAGGTAAGTCGACTTTTTCTTCCTCCTTTCACATCTTAAAATGCCAGACAGTACAGTATTGTCGTTTCCCTTTGCCTTGCGCTGCTTGATGGGTTTCAAACACTTACATAATTTAGCCAGCATCATGTGTCAAGTCTGCGATTTTTGCCTTCCCAAAGCGGACACTGTCAATCCCGCCGGGTCTGAGGCTGAAAGCTTGGTCTTTGTCGAGAGCCTAACTTTAACTGGGGGCGTCACTCAGGGCAGTGAGGACGAGGAGGCCTTCGAAGTCATTGATGCCCAGGGGAACCCTGCCGGTGAAACGTTAGGCTACGACGTTCTGAATGACTTGATCACCGAATATTCTCAAACGGATGATCAAGACAACGTATCCGAGCCTCCTTGTTCCGCATCGCAGGACCGGTCAGAGGCTAGCCAAGAGCCACCTCGTACCCCGGATCCAAGGTGCAAAGAAATACATCAACCGAACCGGGATCCTCTACAGGAAACTGGGGACTGGCGCTCGAGGTTCGAATGCATCTTGCCCAGACGAAATATGGCATTCGCGGAGACACAGTTAAGTCAGCTACGTCAGCTTTCCGCTCAGATAGAAGAGGATTGGGATATCACCAATGGCAATCGCCTCTTTGCTATTTCGGATGTCATTTCAACTCGTTTTGACCTCCTGAAGGAGAAGATGAATGACCAGCTTGGTGACCTGGAGTTCGAGCTCGCCCGGAACATTCGTCGTATAGAATTTTTGAGGTCTGGCAAGATTGCCTCTCCTTGGAGTGTTGATGCTCAGGAATAGGCTTAGTCCGATCCCGTGATTCGACATGAACATAGCTATCTCTTGTCTGTACAGACAACTCAACTCTTCAATGAATCAACCAATTTACCTTTCACCATGGAGACTTCAAGGGGAAGGTCGGGGTATTAACGATGAATTACGGCCATTTTCTATGTTGGGCCGTGAGGTTAGGCTATTCTTGGCACCACCATAGCACCAAAAGCAGTTTATAGTAACCTACCACATTTTTTAATAGTTGAGCAATAAGAAACAATGAATGAAGATATCTCCATTCTTCTAACTGGTGTTAATCGTGAAGCATCATTACATAATCAACAAGGATATGGCTTGCGCCTCGACTAATTTAGTTAGGCATCTAAGGATGAAACTTGAATATTTTCGCTAAATATATTGATGTCATCGTCAACAACATGTCTGAATTCAACAAATCAACGCCATCAACCTCATCTCCAGCTGAGGTATCATCTACCTCGGAGAACCCCCCAGTGCAGATCATCTTGACTCCTCCGACGCCTATCACCCCTGCAAACAGCCTTGACCGCCGCGCGGAAGATTCGTACAAGGAGGTTCTACCTGCCGTGTTTGAGGAAAAGGAAGTCGTTGAACGAACAGACTTTTCAGATGAGAAGCAAGTATACAATCCGAATGAGGGCCGTGACGAGAAGGAAGTCTATATCCCTAAGGTTGAGAAAGAGGTTCACGATCATGGACTTGAGAAGGAAGTGTCTGACATGAGGCTCGATGGACACGATGAGAAGGAATTTCACAACCCCAAAGACCAGAGCCCTCAGACACCTGATACATCCTCGCCCGAGAAACAAGTTCTCCCTCCTTATCAGAACGGCAAACCTGTGAACGAGTTCTATAACCCGAAGCAATCCGCCCAATCTCTACCAATCCAGGAGGCCAAAGAGGATTCCTTGGCCAACCAAGAATACAATACCAGTTCGAATAGACGAAAGGATAGCCTCGCAAGTGAATCCACAGAAACATCAGAGAACCAAAAGAACCCCGCCTCATGCTACCAACGTCATCGAGATAAGCTCAACCAAGTCGTCGACAAGAAGAAGAAAGCCTGGACAGCATTTACCAACCAATCAAGCACAGCCATGACGGAGAAGTACAACCAGATTGACCAGGGCTTGAAAGATCGACGGCTGGCTTTTGAGAACGGGACAACGGCCAAGTTGAATCAGCTGGATAAAAGCATCAGCAAGGGCGTTGATCGTGCTGGAAAGAATGTCAACACAAAAGTCACCAATTTGAAACAAGGTATAGACAATGTCAAGACTCAGAGCATGAATAGTGTCAAGACCTTGGGATCCCGATACAATATGGGCGGGAAAGATGGTAAAGCGGATGTCAAGGAGGACAAGCAAAGCCAATTATGAGTGTCTGTTTCAGTCTATACCTTGGTGTCGACGTTGGTCGAGTTTTAGTTTTTAGATATTAGCTTGCTTGCTTCATACATCGATAGAATACTCGCTCATCGAAACACCAAGTTCGGCCGTGCACCAAATTCTAATACCACTCAAGTCCGTCGTACTTCCCATCCAATTTCCCATTCTTGTCGAGCTGTATAATCGCGTCCTTGGTCCTCTTGGTCATGAGCTTAGGATACTCGGGCGATGTAACCGGAGGTGCCGGTTGGCTTGTATCCTGACGAACCCATGCCACGCCCCGCGCGCCACCAACAGTTTTGACAGCGTCCCGCAAAACAGATATGTCATCTTCATCAAAAGCGCCCCCGAATACAACGGCGCGGGGAGCCTGGCTGTAGTTCCCGGAGCCAATGGCGCTACTGTCGGGATGGGATGGTGGACTGTTGCCGGTGAGAAGGGCTGGAATGATGATCTTTCCTGAGTCTCCGGCTAGAATGAAGTGAACGACTGACGGCGTCAGTGCTTTGAAAGGTTTCTTGTTGGTCATTTGTTACCTTCAATTTCAGGTTTAAGAGCCTCGATGACTCTCTGACCAACAAATTCTGTTTTTCCGCAGAGGATGATAGGAATGGGGCTTTCTTGCGACATTTTGGTTGCTCTTTTAAAGGTTTATGTAGAATTGACAATCTCTCAGCGCAAATGACAACGAGAGTTGTACATATTTAAACCATGATCTGATGAGGAGTCAGACTCCAGCCTAAATGCTGACATGACGCGACGCGATCAACGCAGGGTAGACAAACCTGATATCCAAAGACAATTGTCGTAATAACTATCTTGTTGTATGATTTCTTCACCATCGTGAATATATTGAGACAGTGAGACAGTGAGACAGTGGTTACCCTACGTCTAAGAAGCACGAAAGCGAAAATCCAGTCAAATCCACACTAATAAGTCCGGACGGTCAAAACTCCGAGGTGCCAAGGACAGATTAAGAAGCTAGCTTGGCGATCAAAGACAAAGACCCTAAAATTAAAATTTTCAACAGCGTCTAATGACGCCTCCAATTCTCAAAAGCCATGGATCAACCAACTCAATTGGAGACATGCAAGGATGGGTGATCAGCTGGAGTGGCGCTTGACAGCAAGGGACATCCGTGCATATATGGTGATCAGCTCTTTTGACTGCATGTCAGACGCAAGGGCCCTGTGATATTAAGCCACGCAATAATTAGCTCCCTGTCAAATGACAGATATATCATGAGAAGAGATATTTCCGGAAATTTAGGTGCGCTTTGGCAAACTTTTCTTTTCATAACCGAGTGATTGAACGGTCTAGACGGTATAGCAGTTTGTGACCGGCCTCGTATTCTAATTATTTAATTATTTCCAAATTGGTAAGATCAGCTCGTTAAGCGCCTTAGCTTGTCTCGCGGAAAATGACATGTCATGTCTCATCCCATATCGAAGTCATGATCCGATTGGGGCTGGAGTGGCATCCACCAACAGAAGTGATAGCGTCGGCATTGCATTGCTTTTCAGCTGTTCTCCTCCAGGAGATCGAACAAAGGTCCCAGTCAGGTACAGGCACGATACGTCATCCGAGGCCTGCTAGCGGCGCCTTGTCTCCATCATGGTGATAAACTTCACTAGCTGAACTGCGACAGCCAAGCTAGCAACCAGTGGGAGCTATCCCCGGTATCCGTTTCCAAAGGCCATCGTCGAAACGATAAAGCATCGTGAAACTTTCCATGTCCTCGGCTTAACCGATGTAACGACGCCGGTGCCAAACGCCAGGAACATAACTAGCTCTCCCGCTAAACTAGCCCTCGTTAACGACCGTGGGGTTGAAGTTTTGCAGATGACGCACAGATTCACGATCTTGACATTTTTCCCCTTTAACCGCGATCGAGCCCTGAGCGTTGAAGGAAATTCACCATTGGGCAAACAGTTGGGATCGACAGTGGTGCAGCAATTCGCCGGCGTTATGTCTAAAATGATAGCTAACGCTTGAGCAAGGGGCTTTAGGTAGGGGTGAGATACGACACAGACAGAAGGAAACAAAACAAAAGGAATACCGCTAAAGTGACCAGTCGCTTCAATGGCATTCATTGTCTTTCTCGCTTTTCATCCTGAGTCGTGCGTGGCTTGTTTCGTGCGTCACTACTCGCTGTGCTACGAGTACATCATACCTAAGCCTCTCCCTTCCGAAGAATGCAGACACAACATCTAAACCTCGTCGAAGACGAAATGGATTCCATGCCACCGCCAATTCCACTGCGAGGACAAACACCAAGACGACAAGTTGTCATGAAGAATAGGTTTGTTGTACCCTCTAATTGTTTAATTGAGTAACGGGACATTAACAATTCAGCTTTGAAACACAAGATCTCGGCGACGGCATGGCCAGCTTTGACCCAGAGTTATTACAGGCACCATCGTCAAGAGCCTCGAGTCGCGCAATGTCCCATCGAACCCAAGAATCGCAAATATGGTCGCACAAAGACAGAGACGCATCGTCAATCTCTTCCGTCTACATACCTACGCATCTTCCCGCGCTTCAAGCTAAAGGCGCTGGCCTCGATCGTGATGGATTGGAGCCATTGACTGAGGAGGAATATGACCCGGCGTCGTTCGACCTCGTCGTGCCGGCGCATGCGATGGGAAAGCAGTATACCCTCGAGACACAATCCGAGCTGCTCTTCTCTGTTAAGCATCTCTCTGTCATATTCGAAGACCCTGTACTACTCCAGCGTTTCACCAACTATTTGTCTGCGTCGCGACCCAGCTCCGTACCCCTCCTCACGTACTACCTCGACACCCTCAAGGCGATGAAGGCCATCAATTATGCCAATTCTTTGACTAGCTCATTGAAGACGATTGATGGCCACGATTTCACGATCGATCCTGTTACAGCTACCATGAACGATGCTTTATCGAAGCGGGCGAACGAGGCGTTCCAGGCCATGGTGAACCATGATTTACCGGCCTACATCACCCACACATATATCCAGACTGTCAGCATCACCATCAAGCGGAGAATAACAGACACTTTGGCGCCTCAATTGCGCGCCTTGTCGGAAGGCTTGGCCGAAGTGTTTTGTCTTACAGATCCCTCAAGGCCCGACAACCCGATTGTCTTTGCAAGTGAAGGTGAGTACAACCTGACGTTGACCATGGCGTTGCACATTCTAACTAGGTCGCAGAATTCCACCGAACAACCCAATACGGCATGGATTACGTTCTCGGTCGCAATTGTAGATTCCTCCAAGGCCCCAAGACGAACCCATTCAGTGTGAAGCGAATTCGCGACAAGCTCGCTGCTGGCCAGGACCACGTCGAGACCTTCCTCAACTACCGTCGTGATGGATCCCCATTCATGAACTTGCTTATGTGTTCTCCTCTGTACGACTCCCGAGGCGTTGTCCGATATCATCTGGGTGCACAGGTCGATGTCTCCGGTCTGGTCAAGGAGTGCGCCGGCCTAGATTCGCTGCAAACCCTTATGGCGGATGAGAACCCCGAGTATGAGCGCTACCCTGGCGAGTCACAGCAAACCAAGCAAGAGGAAAAGAAAGATGAGTTTCGTGAATTGGCTGAGATGTTTGATCTCTCAGAACTGAAGACTGTGCGTGAATCAGGTGGTGCTTTCCACCGTACACATCAACAGGATGTCAAACAAACGGATTCCGTACCGGCTAACTGGAACAAGCCACGACTGGTCTTCCGTGACGATGCCACCATCAACAGACAACCATCGGACCCAATCCTCCACGACACAGCCATGGGAAGCTTCGGAGGTCGACTCAGCGGCGTCTACAAACACTACCTTCTCGTCCGACCATACCCCAGTCTCCGCATCCTTTTCGCATCACCATCTCTCCGCGTCCCCGGCATGCTACAAAGCTCATTCCTCTCCCGTATCGGAGGCTCTGACCGCGTCCGCGAAACACTCACCCAAGCCTTCGCTGGCGGTAACGGTCTCACGGCCAAGATCCGCTGGCTGTCCAAGACAGAAATGCAAGCCAAGAGCCGCAACTCAAAGCCCACGGAACAACAGCCCAGTTCAGAGGGTACCCAACCTCCTGCAATCCCAGGTCGTAACCGTTGGATTCACTGCACACCGCTGTTGGGTTCGAATGGAGCGGTGGGAGTGTGGATGGTGGTTCTTATTGATGATGAGTCTGATCAGGCTTTTATGAAGGGATTGAGAAGAGAGGCTCCGCCTGTGCAGCCAGGTCCAACGGCGCCAGCCCACAGTCAACAGCACCATCATCATCAGCATCAGCACCAGCATCAAAGTCAACAGGCCTCGCAGGCGCATCTTTATGCTGCGGAAGATGATATGATGAGTCTGAGTAGCTTCGCGGCTGCACACAGAAACCAGTGAAACCAAGAGACTCGGATGAGGGATGGTGAAGGAACATCAGGCTCATAACCAAGACTGAAACATACAATAATGACCTGTAGATATTTTAAGGCCACATAGTTATATTTAATGATACGTTTCTTTTTCCTTCATGTTTGTGCGAGCAGGTGACCCTAGATGAGTAGAACTTGAGGCAATATGTAACTGTATAAGGCGAACTGACGCAAATGCACTCAAATGCACGCAAGCCATTCTATCCATACAGACGCGGCCTTTGCGGGCCGAGCCGCCAATCTGACGTTAGCATACGCATTGCGTGATTCTAAAGGGATTAGACGACACGTTCCTCTGACTGCGGTTGTTTCAAATGTCAGATTTCTTACGAATACGAGACGTCCTCGAACGAAGGTAATATCCGACGAAATTGTTTTGTAATAGCTTGCACTTTACCCTGTATCTTGGTCTACAATATTCTACAATACTCCATTGTGACTGTTTGGTCCACAAAATGAATTAATACTCTCCAACTCACCGCCGTTACTACGTGGGATTGCGGCATCTTTGCGGCATCTGCGCCACGGATGATGCCATAGCTGCATTTCTAAACTCCGGCATAAATCCGACAATAACGTTAAGCACTATGCAACTCATACCTGAATTGATCAGCTATAAAGGGTGCTGTGCATGCATTATCTTGACACCAATTAATTACCAACCGATTCTACAAACAATCTTTAAAATTGATCATATTTCTTACCGTCCGACCCACAATGTCTTCTTCGATTATACCCGAGTTTGAGGCTGCGAATGCACAGTATGCTGCAGCATTTGATAAGGGAGATCTTGCCCTTCCTCCAGCTCGGTATTTATATCATATCCTGATAACAGTATGTAAGCTAACAGCCAATAGTCATGTAGCTGTCCTGGTCTGTATGGATGCTCGTCTCGACCCGTCCCAGATCCTTGGTATCGAGCTTGGCTCTGCCCATGTAATCCGCAACGCCGGCGGTCGAGCAGCTGATGCAATTCGATCTATCATCATCTCACAGCAACTTCTTGGGACTCGCGAAATTGTTGTCATTCATCACGTTTGTGTATCCCCCTTTATAGCAAAGTATCAAACTGACAAGCATAGACTGACTGTGGTATGCTCACCTTCTCTGACCTTGAACTCAAGGAAAAGGTCCGTAAGGAGCTTGATCAAGATGTGGACCACATTTCCTTCCTTCCTTTCAAAGACGTTGCGCAGAGTGTCCGCGATGATGTCGCTATTTTGAAGAAGAGTCCACTTGTGCTGGACGTTCCTATCACTGGTTATATCTATGATGTCAAATCAGGCAAGATCAGCAAGGTTGATCCTTAGAAAGTAAGGTCCTGGGGCGTTGGAGACAGAGAAATGATTAAGAGCAGCTCAGGCAGTCACATGTCAAGATAATACACCTATAATAAGATAATTAAGATTGTTTGCATTTTTAAAGAGAGTACTTGTCGACCTTGCAGTCAACAGGAAGAAGCAAACATGAAACTGAATAATATTCCCAGCGTCGTTGCTTATCACGCCCACATCAAGTTTCCGGCGGGAATTACTTTGATGCTTAACCGAGTTAATTGCCGGTGTAAAGATCTTCCACAATCTTGTCAGCTGCAGCAAGAGCAAAGCAAGCGGCAGTGAGTGTAGGGTTGCATGCATTCCTAGTGGGAATGACACCACAGCCTCCAAGAACGAGATCATCCACTCCCCAAGCTTTACCGTTCTTGTTGACAACGCTGTCTGCCGAAGTCCGTCCTGCGCGGTATGTGCCGCAGATATGGAGGGCCGATCCAGGGGCCAGATACTTGGGCTCGGCACCTGGGAGGAACCCACCAAGTTTTCTAGCCACATTGATCATGCTTGAAGTATGGATATCAGCCATGGTCGAGTTAGGTTTATTCAAGGAGACTTACTCTGTGATCATTCGCTTACAGCGCTCATCAGCCGCTTCATCCATGGTAAAGTTGAAAGTTGGCTATTGCGACCAGTCAGTTCAAGTCCTCTAGATCAAGGATAACTTCATAACTCGCCTGAGGCATTCCAAACTGATCCTTGTGTTCCTTAGAAAATGTCACGTAGTTCTCGTGATCAGGCTCCATGTAGCCAAACCAGCGGAGGTCGACTATGAGACGCTGATCGATGTTGGACGGCACTTCTCCATATCCGAAAGCATCACGGTGGATCTGAGTGTGCCATGGGTATTCATCAGACAAGGGGAAGTACACCTGAGGGTCAGGATCCTTCCAGGGGAAGGGAAGAGGGTCGTTAGGGTGAACTTCCCTGTGTTCCTTGACAATGTCTTCGCCATCGACGCTGTCGATGAGCTTCCTATCAAGAACAATTTGGCAGAAGGCCATGGGCTGCTCAGTCAAATAGTGGCCCTTAGAATACTTTGTCAGTACAAATGGTATCTCAGGTTGGGGCTGAGGACTCTTACCAGGATAGGGAGCCTGGCCTCGAGTCCGGACTTGTAGAGGATTCCGGGGGTGAGAACAGCACCCGCGCAGACCACATACTTCTTAGCATGAATATAGTACTGCTGATCCTTTTCCAGATCTTTGACCAGGGCCCAAGCAATTTGACCTTCGGGGTTCAGCTCAAGCTTGTCGCACTGCGTGTTGGCCCTCATATCAAAGAGTCGCTCGTTGTTGAAGAGGTACTCAGGCTTCGAGAGCTCTCCCAGAATAGTGGCAGTGCAAGACCACTCAACGTAATCCTTGTTAGTCTTACTTCGCTCACAAGCCAAAGGCATATTCTTAATTGTACGATCGGGGTATGCCTCGTGGAGGACGCGCTTCACAAGCCTCTGACGGACCGAGTCGTCAAATGCTTTTGTAGTCGTTTTGAAAAGCTTTTCAGCTCTGTCGTAAAGGGAGTTCCACTCCGAGTCGTTAAAGAGGTCGGATCTTTCGATGCCCTCACGTTGTCGAGGAGTGCAGCAGGTCCAGTGAGATCCCATGCCGCCGACAACGCGAGTTGCAGCTGCAGCTGGAAGGTTCTTGTAGGGCTTCTGTTCTGGGTTCTGGTTGTTGAGGACGAAAGCCGAATCAGTGGGCCTATATTTCATGTTAGCTTGGTTACTACCCGGTTCATGGTTTCAAAGCTCACCGAGGAGTCCATGATGTTGGCTCCAAAAGGGGCTTGGCCGCGTTGGTTGGCACAGACAGCAGCTGCAATTCTCCCTATCCAATTTATTAGTTAAAGCTTCACTGGATGCTTATGTGTTTCTATAAACCTTGACAGTGCTAGAAGCCTTTTGTTAGCGCGAAATCGTGATGAGCAATGGTTGACTTACTTGGTGAACAAGCTGATATCCTTCTGGACTGCAACACTGTTCTTCTTGTGATCGCCAACGCGCCTAGTCTCTCTATTTATACAGTCAGGAACGACTATCTCGCCATGTGTGAATGAAGAACTAACTGCTGTCCGATATCGATCATGGTGACCTTGATACCTTTCTTGACGAGGGTATGGGCGAAGACGGCACCGATCGGGCCAGAACCAACGATGAGAACGTCCGTTTCTTCCCAACGAGTGGACTCGCTAGCAGCGCTATTGCTTGGAGTAGGCTTGTGAACCATGATTGCGGTTGGACTGTCAAGAATGGCAATGGATCCTGAAATGTTTGTGTTTGGTGCTCTTGACCGTTGGTGGATGCTGTCAATGGTTTTCAGCAAGGCGAGAGATGCGCCTCTTTATAGTCAATGCCCAAGGCTGGGTCATTCCTTCTCCTCCCAAACAGCAGTATTCACTGAAGTGTGCCAATAACCATCGTGGCTGACTGAAGGTATTTCAGCTTACGCCTGGGGAAGGGAGGATCCCAACCTGTTCCAGTACCCCGCAAAACGAGAGGGCAGACAAGGACAAATAGGGAATTCCGCCCTTTTCCTTTTATGTAAAAGCATTCGGATTTCCTTGTCGGCTGGGAAACATATATGACTTTCGCATGACTTCAAGACTAACACAGGTTCTCAGGGTAATGCCAAGACTGTAACATGGCTGCTGGCGGCTAGCTGAATGCTGAAACATAGCATGAGAATAATCTTGGACGAGATTAGACCCATCCAGATCATTCCCCGTTACTAATATTTACAAACCCATCACAAACACGGTTTGTGATAGAATTCTGGTGTGTCGTAGTGTATTCAAGACACCTCTATTGTTGAATAGTTATGACATATTGCTTCTCAGAATAAGTTCCGTCTGGGGCTTTTAAGGAATGTATCCAAGAACGAGACTTCATTCAGCTGAAGAATAGGCTATCCCTAAAGCAAGCCTGAAGGGCCGACATATATTACAGACGACATTCAAGTGATAAAAACGTTAAACTCCCGTGAATAACGGACGAAATATCCAGTCGTCCTCAATATAACATGACCAGTAATCCATGAGACTAAATAAAGATTCCTCTTCCCTTCTCCTCCAGGAGGATCCCTAAAAGGAGCGAACATGTCTGACCGAACAGACCACTTTCAATGAAGGCCCATACCAATCCGATCATCTATTCTGATAGATGGGATTAGAAGTAAAAAGATCCAGGCTCTCCCAATTCCACAGCATGGCAAGATCGCCCAGTTCAGCCTCGGAAATTGGGATCCCAATATCGGCTGGAGGAGGTACAGTGGTAAAGTTCTGCATATGAGATCTATTGTTGATCTCTTCAGGCCATGACTGTCCTCCTGATACAGCTGGGTACATGTGCTGTTGAGCATATGCATAGTTCTGGAAATTCGGTTGTTGGACATTCTGAGGATATGTCATGAACGGCGGTTGACCAGCCTGCATTCTCACGGGGACCATTTCAGGTTGGTTTGTATACTGCTGATACTGAGTTATTGGATGTGCGTGCTGTGCCACTTGAACTGGCATCGGTGCAGGCGCTGCAGGCACAATTCCAGCCGGTGCCATGCCTGCCTGCGAAGCTGGGACTGATACAACAGGTACAGCTCCATTGTTCCCAGGAGGCACATCGAATCGACGCTTCTTATGGCTGTCTGCGGCCTGCATCCCAGCGGTCGACGGCAGTTTCTTAACCAGTCGTCGTAGCACATCATAGGGGGCTTTGGCTGTACTTGTAGCAGTACGCAGCTTCTTCAATGTAGCGAAGGCCCTGGCAACCGAACCGATGACCTCTTCACGACGTGGGACGTGGCCATCTTCGGCGTGGATGATGACTGAACAGAGAAGTGCAGCTGTATCAAAGATACAGAATGGCACGAAGTGGAATGTGGTATCTCTAGTCCAAACATACTCGAAGAAACGGTGGACTGCTTCCATGAGACGAAGGGCGTAACCAATGCCTGTCTCTCGGAATTCGAGATCAGTAGCGGATGCTATAGCCTTCTTCATCGTCTTGGCCATAAATCCTCTGAAGGGTCCGAGGGCAATGGAAAGAGTACAAGTGTGCATGTAGTGACGGTGCAGGGCAATCCATGGCAGGTTCTCATTAGTTGGCGTGTTTGGATGGTCCATGGCGTACTCGGGTGGAAAGGTCTTCATAAAACGTTCCATGATGGCTTGGTAATCTCGGATGTCTTGAGGGTCGGTCAGAATTTTGGGTCCATCGAAGCGGTCAAAGATAAGGCCGACAAGCTGGGACTGGAGTTTGAGATGCAACATGGGAGAAGCTGGATAATCTTCGAGTGTGAGGCTTGGAAGTCCAACGTCGCATTCCTTTCGGTCGATGAGCATTGGTCGAGCTAGAAGCGATGAAACGAGCCTGGAGGTTGTCAGTATGTAGATGCCATTCAGAGACCGCATACTTACCAGTCCCAAGAATCGACAATGCACCATAGTCGCCGTTTCATCTCCAATTCAAACCCAGGTAACTGACCTTCAGGTTTCTTATGAAGATCTATACAGATAGTTAACATCGTACTTTAGCTCGAGAATTGTCAATACTCACTAATCATCTGGGCCTCTCTGACAACAGCACTAAGGACCTGCCAACACTCAGCGAATCGTGCTTCAGCCTTGAACCAGTAGCACGAATGCAACAGGTACTGGACCGTATAAACATGTCCGTATCCGACAGGAATAGCACTATGAAGCTCTCGAGCAGCATCGTGATACTTTTGGGTAAGCTCCTTGACAGTGTCGCCCAGCTCGCCCTCAATCTTGCTTCGAAGCTGGCCATCGACATGTTGCACGGAACAGGCGCAGACCATGAGCAAAAGACAAGTCCATTGGACACCGCAAGGCCGTCCTTTGGTGTGGTCGTCCCACCAGCGAGCGTACTCTTTGCTGAAGTAAGGAGGGTAGACAATGTAGTAGTAAAAGTTAACGACATCGAGGAAGCTTTGGATCAAGGAATCTGATGGCTGTGAGATAATGATCGCGTGACAATGGCATTCATGTTCTTACCCACGACGTGTCTTGGTGGCAAGACGTCCAAAGCTCTCTTCAACTTTGCGCTGTTCTTGGGATCCAAGAGGTATTGCTCCGAAGTTTTTGTGCTCCCTGACTATACAAGGTTAATTAACTGATGCTGCGAGATCGGAGGGGTGAAACTCACGTCGTCAAGCTTGGTTAATAAATGAAGACGACTGTATCCAATGGCTTCCAGAACATCTCCAACATCTGAATCACTCTCATCGTCCATCTGTCTCATGTCGCGCTTCCTCTTGACATCCAAAGAAGCCGTCCAGGCATCTTCGGCATTGCCGGCCTTGGAATCATCCTTAAAACGGCATTGGTCGGCGACCTTTCGCTTCTGACAGCTGTTGCAGGGCCATTGACGGTTGCATTTCTGTTTCCGACGATGACACTCGGTGCAGGCGGAGCGCAAGAGAGCGTCTGGTTGGGTAGAAGCCTCTATTGAGGATTTCCGAGAATCGTCGGGCATGGTGATGCAATGTGATGGAAGGATGGGGTAAACTTACGGGAGGGCGGGGCTCAGATCTGGAGTTTATCTAGTTTGTGTTTAGTGATCTACGATCCGTGAGGCTAGACTCTTTTAGGAAGAGATTAGCTTTGTGTACCGTTGAAAAGGTGCCGGGGACGGAATAACGAATTAACTGCCGTGAAGTTTTTTTCCATCGAAGTGAGGCTTGAATGTCTCAGTTGCTCCAAAGAAGCAACTCGAGGCAAGGATCAGGTCAAGTGACGAGTAGTGGTCTTTTCTGTCGACACTGAAAAGAAATATATACTGTCATAAAGTGTAATGTAACTCGGTTTATATTCAATCTGATGTAAAGACATACCAACGTCCTACTCGCCAACAACATGACAATTGATCGTATAGCCTCTCCCTTTTCTAACCAGCCAATCAGGTAATATCTCCTAGCGTCTAGGCTCCCGGGTAATCCCTCCCGATCTACACCCTTATCAATAGTCTCATCCTATCTCCACTAGCGTTCGATATTTCAGGTGCGCATTGATACTAAATAAAAAGAAACTCTGCCTATTGATTAGACATGCTTAAACAAAACAAAACTGTCAAAGAAATTTTCCGAATACCCGGCCCTGTCCGCGTTGGCACGTTCCCCTTTGGCTTCAAGAGCCTTGTCCACTTTATCCTTGAGATGACCAGCAGCATCCATTTGCCCATCCTGAGCCAAAGTTTTGCTCAAAAGATGAGCAGTACGCGTCGCAGTGAGACTCAAGGGGTCACTATCTCCAAAGATGAGCAGAGCGTGGTTCAGAAATGCGCTATATCAGTCAGTAGAGTTCTAGCCGTCTGTTAGTGCCATTGGCAAAGGTCAGGTGCTTACATGGCCGCGGTTAAATCTCCGTCTTGAGCAGTCATTGCGCCCAGTTTGTGTGCTGCAAAAGCCGTGTCGTGATGAGTTGGTATCAGATTCTGCCGAATACGGAAACAGTTGGAAAATGCTGCGAATGCTCCAGCCCTGTCATCCATGCATAGAAGAAGACTTCCCAGGAAAAAGCGCGCTCTGAACACAGTATTAGTATAACAGAAAGATTTCGAAGCTGATATTTAAGCGTACGTTGCCATTGGTATCCCGTCATCACCAATGTCGTCCTTAATCACCTTCATCGCAATATCCGAATACTCCAGTGCCTCTGCGTATCGACCCAAAAGACGATGGCAAATCGATAGGTTGACGGCACGATAGAAATTTTCAGTCGTAATACCGCCAGAATCTATATCATAAGTGTAAACACGTTGCAATAGGGGCAACGCATCTTGTGGCCTGCCGTTGGCAATCATGTCCACAGCGACATTACTCTCGTAAACCTGCAGCATCTCCCGGTCCTGCTCATTCCTTAACGTCAGATACAACTCCTGACGAATTGATCGCGCCTTCGAAGCCCAGCGTAGGCCATGGCCATGGGCATTTGACTCGCATTCAAGAGAGCCCGCCACTGTGTATAGGTCTGCCAGTAATCGGGGGATATATCTGTATTGCGTGAAGCCCACGGCTGACTGGGATTTGCGTGCGTCCTCACAGATGGCGATGGCATCTTTGACAAGAAGTTTCGCATCTGTGAATTGGTGCTTTTCTAGTAGATACCTGAAGATGAATTAGCTAAACAGATCTGTTACTGAGAGGAGAGTCTAGTACCATGCGCAACGGCGGATGATCTCTGCAAGCATAATGGGGGGACTTAAATCCTTTCGATGTTTTTTATAGAATCGTGTAATAGAGGCGACGTGCGGGACGTATTGCTCACATTGAGCCCACGACTGGAAGAGTAACCCCCCATCTTGTCCTTGCGGGAAGCAGCTGTTGAGGAAATAGAGGGCTTTCTGGAACGCTATGAGCCTAGCAGAAGAACCCATAAATCGTTCGGTGGCTTTTTGTATGATTCGATGTATACTCAAGCTTCCAGATCCAGCTGTCCGAGTCACGAACGAACCATTCAGCAGTTCGGTAATCGCCACATCAAGACTACCATGTATCAGCAAGCAACTCGAGGTGGAATATGGATTTTATAGTACTCGTAGGTTTGTTGAAGTGGATTATGAAGCCACTCCTCAAGATCTGGTAGCTGATCCACAATATCAGGACCGTTGTAGAGCCTGCAAAAGTCTGTGAGAGCGAGTCATAGATACTTCAGCTTTGTTACTTACATGTCTTCTTGGTTTGGCTTGAAGAATGTTATAGGAAGGCGGGTGGGATCTAGGATACTGAGCAGATGCATAATAAGAATAGCGTTCTCGCTCATCCTACACATTGGAACAGTGTATGTTGTTGATATGCTGGAGTGGTAGCCCTGACCCTTCCAAGTTGTATCAAATTGGCTGAAAAGAAAGGACTCAACAGACTCGCCATAGCTGTCTAAGAACTCCCTGTATGAACTGCTACTGGAGAACACATGATGCCTCACAAGGTCTAACGCTAGAGGCAGAAAATCAAGCCTTTCGGCGATGATACTTGCCGCCATGCGCTCCTTGATACTGGCCTCGACTTCCCGAGTGTAGAAAGTGAGAAGGAATTGGGTGGCATCAAGTGAGTCGAAAGGAGATAGGGCAACATTGGTTTTACTGTACTTTTTGGCCATTGTTTGATTTCTTGTAGTGATGATGATCGAGCCAGCAGCACCGCTGGGCCAGTAGGTTGGAAACTCATCAAACGGCTCCAAATTATCGAACACGATTAGCCATCGAGTGGTAGTATCTTTTAAAGGGTCAGTAGTCTACATAGAGATGTCGTTTATAGATAGCGAAGGATTTACCTGATCTGCTACAAGCCACTAGCCACTGCTTCAACACCTCTATAACACGGTCGTGCTGCGGGGTCTCATCTTTTCCGATAAGTCGCAATGCTCTAGCATGAGTAGTGAATGATTCTCCAAGCCGAATGCTGTTTTCCGCTGTACACCACAGAACCGCATCATAGTCACGTCTCATGTGAGCATATTCGATCGCAAGTTGTGTTTTGCCGCATCCTCCGGGTCCAGTTAACGCAACTGTTGAGAGTTTTCCATTGCCGCTAGAAGCGAATGCTGTGCTGATGGCTTCGATATGCTGCGCTATTCGATAAAAGGATGGATTTTGAGGGTGATACATTCCAAAATATGTCGATATCCCAGCCATTTTCCGTGGGGTTTTGATACAGTTCAGAGTATCGTAGAGGAGCCCTTTTTGCTCACATCTACTGGCCACGTTCGCCTCTTGATCTATACAGGCTGAGATTTGTCTTAGTCGCTCCAGCCTCTTGCCTGAATCTGTGTGCAGCCTCCGAGAAGCAGTGCCCAATCGAAGTAGGTTCTCTAAAGGAGCGTCAGCACAGGAACTCAAACAAGGCTTGCTAATGCGCCGGTGACGCGTAATAAGTAAACTTATGTGATGATGTCAATTTGCTTATCCGGACAGGCAGAGCCTTGTCCGGGGATTTCTAAAAACGTGGCTGACTAACGAGGAATGACAACCCTGCGGCGATATACGTACTCAACGGTGAGGCTTTCAAGAAGGCAATGTAATACTGGAATTGTTGAATCAACTCCTGGTAGTACTCCTGGATGGCCTCTTCAAGCCTGTAGGACACGTATTCGTCGGTGTAGTACTGAAAACGAGGTAGAGACATTCTGATTTGCTCAAAGGTCTCAACAATACTTTCGAGGACCATGGAATGCCCGGCGGCGAGCTACATTAGTCACACAAGGCGGTTAGGCAAAGGTCGTTCAACCATGAGCACCAGTTATACGTACTTCCAATACCAATGCCACAGAGCCCCATACAAGGGAGAGTATCTCGGGCTTAACTTGCGCGTAGACGGAGATGACCGTAGCAAATGAACGAAGTTGTGACATGAAAGGTTCAATTCTGTCCAGTAGCTGCACCAGGAACTTCTTCTGATACGATTTCTGATCATCTTCGACTCTTTTGCGGAGCTGCTCGTACGACCGAATGTGCTTTATTGTTGTACGTTCCGTTGCGGTCAGCTGCGACATCTGCGTATCGATCCATATCGCAGTAATTGAGTCCATGGATAGGCGAAAATATAACAAAACAGTGCTTTATCGCAGAAATACTAGTTTCAAGTTTCTTCATTTGTATGCCCAGCTCAACGTGCCTGACGATAGGAAAAGCTTGAAATTGCCTTCCAAGGTAAACGAGCGAAGACTCCTTATTTACAACTGCCCAACTGTCGCTGCCCAAGCGAGCCCCCCATCTGAGTCTTTGTAAGAGTCCTGTGTGCACTTTGTCCACCCATATACTTGTTTATCTTACTTGCTTATCCTGCCAATACACCTGCAACCTGCCTCATAGGCCGATTTGCCACGGCTGTTCCGTAGGATTAGCACAATAATTTCAAAATGTATGTTATTGTGTTTATAAACGTAAATTCACTGTCTGGTGCCTGTACAACAAAACCCAATGTCTTAATGTTCACAGATTGTACATCCAGCTAATAACCTATTTGGGATCCGGTTTGGGATCAGGTTTAGGTTTTGGCTTTTCGGGTGGTTTTTGACCTCCTCCACCGCCGGCACCACCGCCGCCTTGCATGTCAGCTGGAATGGTTTCATTTGAGCCTGTTGTTCGGTGTTAGCTAAATATTCTATTTGTAGCTCAAGGCCTGTCATCCTACCCAAAGGTTCTGGGTCTGGAGTCGGAGATTTCTGCTGGTTGTTCATGGTGACTGATATAAAGAAATACGTGCTGCTGAGCTAAATCTTGTAGGTAGTCTTTAGCTGGATAGATAGACACAACAGTCGAGGTGGAAAGATGGAACAAAGTTGACAATTTAAATGGTGAGACTTGTGCCTCCATCAACTCGCAACGGTGACCAGGCATTAAGTAGGCTGGCCTCACTGTACCACGATAATGGTCTCAGCTGATACACAGAATGCAGTGAGCATCATCATAGGATCGCAATCTTGTGCAAATGGTGTGCCCGACGTCTTTGTATTTCTACCCTTGATTGGTGTCTTGGAAGCTTCAGAGGGTCGTACAAAGGAGGCGCAGTTGGGCGACTTTGAGCGGGGTATATTGTGGCAGGTTTTTATTGATGAGTGTTCCCAGCCTCTAGAAACAGACAGGCTGTCAAATTCCAAGGCTACCCCTGCATGATTGGCTCAGCAGTTGTCTGCATTGATATGCCAAACCCCTCCTCTTCTTCTCCGGTCGCACTTCTTCTTCCCTCGGTGAACAGGCCGCATCGCACTTCATGCGAGCCCAGACCCTTACCTGGATACCGGATCAAGCATACTTAGCAAGAGGTGTCGCCTACTAAAGCACCTCACAAGTCCGAGGAGGTGAATTGCTCCGGTGGCTATGACAGATAACAGAGTAAGCCCCTCAGCCTGATCCGCACATGTCACACAGTCCTAACAGAATGGTCAAAGAATGGACGAGAGACTCGACAAAACAGACGATATTGATGCCATTAAGGACATCTGCCGGGTTGCATCCATTTCCGTTGGTGTTCTTCATGAAGGAAAGACCATCTACAAACATAGTGTTGGTCTTCGCAATGTTGAAGACAATCTGAATGCTACACCGGAATCAATTTACATGCTTGCATCATGTTCCAAGGGCTTCCTTTCGGCTTCCATAGGAATCCTGGTGCACGAGGGTAAACTGTCCTGGGACGACCCAATCAGTAAACATCTACCAGAATTTAACCCTGGTGGTGACCCTCGGATTGCTCCACAAGCAACCATACGAACGGCACTCCGACATACTGTTGGACTTGGCAGGCCTCAAATATTTCTCCTCGGCCCGAACTGCTCCGTCGTTGCAAAAGAAGATGACTACGTCAAGTTTGTCAATTATGCTCCTACTACAAATCACCTCGGCCAACGCTTTGATTCTTGGTGGCTTTACAACAACTTGACGTATGGACTGGTCAGTCTGATCGTACAAAAGGTCACTGGGCAGCGCTACTCAGAATTCCTTAAAGAGCACATTCTTCAGCCTTTGGAGATGAATAACACCCTTGTCTCTACTGAGGAAGCAGGTCCCTCCAACAAAGCTCACGGATATGCCAAGCTCGAAAATGGGGAATACCAGAGACTTCAATCTGGAGACACATATACCCGTGACGATCACTCTCCGATTCTTAGCTTCATTGGGATACAGAGCTCCGTCATCGATTTACTCAAGTTTTGCGATACTATGATGGAAGCTTATGAATCTGAAGAGGCAAACCAGGAAAGCTGTAAGGACTTTCCTAACCCATTGAAAGAAATTTCCACTATCTGGAGTGGACAATGGACACGACCAATGGATGATGGCTTCGACAACCAGCTTACATATGACATGGGCTGGTATTCTGGATACATGCCGACAGCAGGGCTTGGCTATATGGGAACAAACCACGAAGTCAGAAAACAGAATGAAGATGCATTTAAGGAGTATATTCTGGGACGCGAATCTCCAAGGCGTTTCTTTATAGGACACCAGGGAACTGCCAATGGCTACTCTTCAGCTATCTATCTGTTTCCAGAGACCAGAAGCGCAGTGGTGGCTCTTTCAAATGGAGCAAATCTCGGCGACGCGGCCGACTTTGCAGCTAAGATCATGACTCAAGCATTGTTCGATACTAAGCCTTACGTCGATTTTATAGACCTTGCGAGGAAGGAAGCACATCTTCATCAAACGTGGTATCAAGATGTTCTAGAGGACTGGAAAAAGCACTCAGATATTACTCACAAAGAGGCGCCTTTAGAGGAGTATTTTGGCGACTACTGCTGGGGCAACACGACGGTGAACATTTTTAAATGTAAAGAGACGGAACAATTGGCCATAACTATCAATGACCGTAAGGAATCAAGGTGCGACCTTGAGTTCTACAGAGAAGATAGCTATAGCTTCCAGGCCCAGACTAGAGACCAATGGCTTGCGAAGGGCATGATGGACTGGGAGCACTATTACGTGGCAGTCCTGAAGTTTGGTCGGGATCAGAACGGGGTTGTTGATAAATTGGAATGGAAATATGAGACCGAGGACGAACCAGCAGTGTTCAAGAAAGAGGTGGATAATGGGAACAAACCTAACTGGGGATGTAATGTGATGTAGACTTATAAGAAGGCGTTGGAGGTTTTCTATATATTCAATAGAAAATACTTGTTTTATGGGATCCTTTAGAAAGCAGCATGAAACTGTCTCCAATAAGTCTCTGAAATACCAAATTCAATTTCTTTTTACCAGCCAGAAGCCGGGATCTTCCTGATTCTTCAAGTAAAATGGAGTATCAGGATAATTATCCTTAAACGGTATTTGACCAATATGCATCTGTCCATCCGAAGTGCACCAAAGCTGTGTGTAATGATAGTGTTGCACGCTCCAGCCCTCTTGGATAACCCGCACATCCTTTGTGACAATGTCAAAAATCTCGTCTGGTACTGCGAAAATGCATTTGTCGAGCTTCGGGCGGCCCTTGACAAAGTTGCATAGCTTCGTGATGATGGAGTGATGCTCTTGCGGATTTGAAAATCTCCGAGAAAAGAATTCCTTTTCGAAAGAAATAATCAGACTCCGGAGATTGGGGAAATATGTTGTTGATAGTGTATCAAGGACGATATTAAATTGGTCTCCGTCCAAAGGGTATGAGTCATTTCTTATGCGGTCTTGACGCGAACCGGGATTCTGTTGAGTCTGTTCCCAGCCTGGAATAGGTTCTGGTCCTGGTTTCTCAAGAGGCCACCGGATCTCAAGAGACCTAATCTTTACGAATCTTTGAGGCAGCAGAAGTTTTGTAACATGAGAAAACATTGCCTCACCAGACATGACGATGGTATTCCTGGAATACAAGAGGTCAATGGTCTCGGCGTAACTTTCATGGTCAGTCAAGCTTCTCATTTGGATGGGCTACTCTTTTTACTCACTTTTGGCGACAGGAAAGCAGCCAACCCATGACACCAATATTCAGTATTTCTCTACCGTGATCTTTGCAATCATCCGCACGAGGGTTATTACAATATCTGCTGCGTATTATAGGATATGCATCTTGTAATTCCCCTCTGTGACAAATGGAACCAAACCACTGCCAGGATTCAGGACCTGGACAGTCAGAGTCTGATCGCCTCACGAATGATAAGCTCATGTGTAGAAGGCGGCCTCCAAACGCTAGTCGCAGAATGTCCTGTCTAATATCAGAAGGAGTTTTGAACCATGGAGAGGCCTGGTAAATAAGAACAGGCCTTTCATCCTCGTGACCAGAATCTCCGCTTCTGAAGCCTGAGGGCGTGAGAGCCCGGGGTCGTGGATCAGATAAATATGGCATCTCGTGTAAATGATCCCTCCAGGAAGGCAAAGAATCATCGGCGGAGTGTGGGAGGGAAAATGCTGGAGGTCCGACATGCCCTGAAATCGGAGCTGGCCGGACAGCTGGTGAAGCTGGTGAATAGTGACTTGGTGTTTCTATCCCTGCTCGTGCCTCATGTAACTCATGGGCACCTGGTGTAGGACTACCATTGTATAGCGGTGATCCTGTCTCCCATATGCTGGGCGATCCTGGATCTGGTGGTGTTTGAGGATTGTGGCCGAAAGGTGAGTTTGCCCACATTCTGCGTTAAATTCTCGCTCAGGTAAAATGGGACGATAAACAAGGTTGAAAATAAACATAATCATCGATGCTACGTCGCGTTTTATATATCAGGAGAGAAGCTTACAGAACACGTGCGCTCTGTTACGTAAAATGGGATTCCGAGGAAAACGGCTTAAATCGTCGTATCGCACGCTAGACCCAGTAGAGTTTAAGCTGTGTAGCAGTTCTGTGATTACTTCGCAGGGGTCAAGGTGGGTGTTATCATGATCTGTCGTTACAAAGGGGGGTTGGCTTCCCTATGATCCGAGTCTAATTAAGAATTATCATCAAAGTGTATCAGTCTGGATGTGTCAAGCTTGAATTCCTGTATACACATCTTTAACCATTTTGTAAGAATAAAACAGCATTACTAGAAACTACCGTCTTATCACCAAATTGAACCGACCCGGCCTCTCGTAGCAATTCTTCCGCTGTAATCTCATCGTGGTGATCTCGGCTCGTACAGGGATGCAATGGCTGGAGTATTCTCCTGCTGAGACATCAAAGGGAACCGAAGAACTATAGTTCACCAGCATCACTTTGACTCGCAGTGTTGGTCGTTGAGCGGATAATTTTGCAAAGAGGTTGCAAAATCCCTTCAACCACGAAAACTCGAAACCGTAACCTACAGGTTGTCGGGCCAATATCCCAAGGTCGAGAATGACATAGACTTGTTTACCAACTGCCGCCAGTGTGAAACCAAGAATATCGAGCCACTCTGCTTCAGATCTAGCACAGCTGACAGTGGTGCAGTTGTAGGCCATTGAACCCTCAGTTTGCAAGCCTTTGCTGTACATCAGCGCCTGCTTCACTAAATATCTCAGAACATCCACGTTCGATATCGATTCTGATGCGTTATCTTGCAGTTGACTAGTCTTTAAGGCTAGGAGAACGGGGACGTCCGCAGCTTGGAGTTCGTGGACAATGTCAAGACAGAAGCATTTCAGAGCAAATCGTGAGGGGACATTCCCCATTATGAGACAAATATCAGATGTTGGTGATATAGTCCATCTTTTGAGCTTTGCTGAAGTGTAAAAGGTTCCCGGTAAACTCTCAAGGTTTTGTCTTCGTCTTAGGGAGCTCAAGTGCCGGGTTGTCTTGTCAGGATCCAATATGACATTGCCAAGCTCGTTAGAGATGGACGCCATAATTTGTGAAAACTGAAGATCAGAGAGACGATCGTTGGTGTTGATCAAAGCTGCAGAGTTCACTATGCACATTAGTCAGAATTTACAGATGTATGATTTCGGAACTTACAGCCTAGCATTTCTTTCATTGATGCAAATTCAACTCTCAGTTGGTCTAATTTCAATGAGGTTTCCTCGGCAGTTCCCTTAATACTTCGGACGTCGAGTTGGCTCCCAGAAACACCAAGCTCTTTTATAACATTCGAATGATATCGAATGCTTGTCACAATATCACCGTATTTGAGTTCAAAAGGTGAACCTACACTCTGGGCAATTCGTTTGAGGCCTGAAAATCGGCTAGTCTCGCACCAGCTTTGCGCTCGGATCAGTAGCTGCATGATACTCTCATAGATCTTTGCAAGAGACATGCGGAGGCGTGGACTTGCGAAGAGCTTTGCTGTAATTTGCATCTGTGGGAGAAGATCACCAATCTCTGTAAGGGCCTGCGCAATACCCGCGGTGGTATTTTCATGCTCAATTGCAACCTGCCCAGATGTCAGTGATTAACTACCTTTTTGCATTAGTCAAAGGTGAACTTACTATGAACAAGAACTTCATCATCCCCCAAGCGAGCGAGACATATTCTGGGTGGTGCTGGACCATGACATCAAGGACTTGGCCATAGTAGTGTATTCTTTGCGAGAGTTTATACAGCCATGTCTTGGCAGTAGACTTTGTGTGATCTTGGTACCTCTCGAAAGACGTTTCAACTACTGCCTGAATTTCTTCTAGGGAGTTGTATTGGTTTATGAAACGACCAGACTTTTCAGACAATTTCGACGAGTTTAGGGCCTTCTTGGCCTCCAAGAAGGCTTCCCTGAATATATCTTCCGTGCTATTTGGGTGGAATTAGCCGGCTGGAACACTACTGGATATAACGAAGGGTGCTGACTCCTCTGGCGCGTCGGACTTCACTTCTGGTGTTGTTCTGAAACAGTCCATGTTCGATATGAGGTTAAAACTTGATCTTCGTCCCTGAGGATGATGAGGGGCGATACGATCTGTTGCAGTAATTCGTTCGATGTAATTGTGATTTTGCCTTGACCACAGCCTCCTCGAGAAATCTGTTCGAGACTGTGCAATGCATGTCAGACCAGGACGCCTCAGCAGCTATCTGATCCAGTCATAGTGGTTGAAAGCTCAGCCTGCTCTAGTGTCATGCAGTGCTGCCAACATGTCTTGAAATACGCCTTCGTGAGGCTTTGCATTGGTTGAGATTAAAGCAATTTTCGTTAGTGTGTCTTCTTTACTGCGACGATTGGATACACGTGTCTATATCTAATACAACAGGGCTCAGCTGATGCAGATCCATTAGTCGACGCTGTGCATCTCGAGACAAGGCGCTTCGGGCCCCGCACTCTATCTTTGCAAGGCATTCTTGATCATCCCATCGGCCCCTTCGCCTCATTTAAGTAGCAGAAACTAGGTGACTTGTTCATTGTGTCGTTTGCACGTAACAAATGCCCCAAACACCGTCTACGCGAACCAGGTATAGACGAAAGACTACCGAAGATACTATTCGATCACTCGCACGATTTTCCCAAAATTATTCAGATTTGCAGTCAGATCCCTTCATAAAGCTCTTCATCAAATACGAATTCTACGAGTACCTCGAGCAAATCAATTACGTCTTTACAGACGAGTATCGCACCTTCTTGAGTTCCCCCTATAGGTTTGACACTTTCGAAACACACATTAGACGGGCTTTCGAGACTGGTATTAGGTACCTCGTTGAGGTCATTCAGGATGCCAATCGCGACCCAGATTCCTCCAACAGCATAGAGATATGCATTGAAGAAGTCACATCCTTCTGTCAAGATTGGAGAGAAGCAGCCGAAAAGCCCTTCGAATGTTTATCGGGATTACAAGAGCATCAGTTCAGGAAGGCGCTACTACAGGAAGTTGATGCAAGTGAAGTAAGAGCACAGAGTTTAGTCCGAGATAGATTCAATTCCCCAGAAGACTCTAAGGACGAAGAATCCAGTTCGAGTCATTCAGAACCTGAACAAGACAACGATCAAGGTGTTACAGACGAGACTGTTGAGAAAGAAGAGGCTGCTCCACAAGAACACGAAAGGTATCTCGCGCGACTTTTGAGAAGGAGACTCAGAAGGCTTTGGGTACACTTGACAATATCGAGGGATCAAACTGCATCAAGTGGCTTCCAAAAGGAACAACTATTGGCACTACGGTCCCACGGCGAGGAGCATCCTGGTGAAACGGAAGAACAACAAGCACTGGTCTCGATATTAGGAGTCCAAACGCACGATTCCTACTCTCACCTTCGAGTACTGAAGCCTCGAAGCGAACCATCAAACCTATCGGTACTCCATACACCAAACTTCCATCGATTAAGTCCATCCAGGCACTCGTCAGGAAGAGATCTTGCAAACATGGCTCCACCCTATCCAGACTTTGCGACGACTCAGGCATCCCCATCCATCATCCAAGAGAGTGATGCAGGCCATCCTAGAACAGAGGCAACAGTCGGTATCCAGGGAAGCGGGCCTGAGGATATAAACACATTAAGAGACCGAATTAAAGCACTGGAAGAACAACTTGAGTCGTCCCAAAGCATGGTTACAAATGGTACTTGGCAAACTTTCTATTTCCTCGAGGATGGCCGGGAAGAAAGCTGGACCGCATATCTTGACGAACCAACCTGGTACATCAACCAGACTGGAGGTGCGAGCCTGAAGGCAAGCTCGCTGATCCATAACGTGGAAGCTTACCTCAGTAACAAGGTGGATATAGCCTTCGTAACATCAAGATACTACAACTCTTCGAAGCAGGGGGCAGAGGCTGAACAAGCCAGTCGAGAAGGCAATCCCCTTCCAAGACCAGAGCCAACTCAAGAAGCTGTTCGGCTTTGGTCGCAGAGAATGACCGCGGCTTTCAAGGAGTTTGTTGAGAAAACCCCCGACTATGAGAAGAAGATCGGTAAATTCAATGAACGAGATTCTATCGTGGCACCCTATCTGTTCTGGTATCAGTATCGCTCGCCAACAGCTCTGGATGGCCTTGCACCTCGCAGCTACGACATGATGAAGCTGCTCACGTCGTGGATTGAAGACAGCTATGGGGATCTTTATAACCGCGCCCAAGAGCAGAAACAGAGGAATGTTGTTTCCCCAGAAACAATGCCATTTCTTATCCGCCCGGGAGACGTTGTTGTGTGGAAGGAGAAGAAGGACCTCATGGCTGTCATAGCTGAATCGTGGCCCAAGCTCTGTGAGGAGCCTGATTCAAATATTAACAGTAAACTCCCCAGCTGGACGAAACATCCTTCTACAAACGACAGCACCCCTTGTTGGGCTTGGATTTTCGATGTTCGGGAGATGCGATATGACGGTTCATTTTACTACTTCAAGACTGATACTGCATCAGTCTTGAAAGCAAGAACGATCAAAACGGAAGTACCGATTCAGGATTTGAGCGCATATCCACTCGATTATGCGAATGATGGTTGGAAGAAATATCTTGAGAGGAGAGGCCATACGTTCTGGAGTTGCAGAAAGAGAAGACTTGTTGCGTACGACGATGACCGTGGCTTCTATGGGGTGAGTAAATAAGTTCCCGACATATGATGAGAGCCAAGACTGACATTCGTGGAATCAACAGAGCAGCGAACGCTTTATGGTGGACTTTGCCACTTATGAAAGACTTCACTCTGGTACAATGAATTTTAATAGCCAATACCCCATGATCGACAATCCAAACTGTGACAGGATGGACCCGCAAATGATAGAGTCTGATGAGCCGCCATCTGCGCCAGAGATATATATCTTCCCTAATACTATCATTGGATATAATCTTCGAAGCAAGAAATGGAGTAAGAAACAACGGAACCGTTTCATATGACTATGCTGACTACTTGGTTCACAGTTGACCTTGAAGTAGACAAGATACATGATGTTTCCTGGAACAAAAAGTCCTTCGACCATCTAGTTGTGGATCATGACACCAAGGAGCTGGTGCATGCCCTCGTGACAAGCCAGATCGCTCGGGAACGAGGAACCGATGTCATCGACAGCAAAGGTAACGGGCTCATCATTCTTCTCCACGGCGGTCCTGGCACCGGCAAAACATTCACAGCTGAGAGTGTCGCTGAGATCGCTGAGAAGCCACTGTTCCGGGTAACATGTGGTGACATCGGCACTAAGCCTGAAGATGTTGAGAAGTATCTCGAGTCCGTTCTGCATCTGGGTAAAAGCTGGGGTTGCGTCGTACTTCTTGACGAGGCCGAAGTTTTCCTTGAGCAACGAAGACTCACTGACCTAGAGCGGAACGCCCTTGTCTCTGTCTTCCTTCGCGTGTTGGAATACTATGAGGGCATTCTTATCCTAACATCCAACCGGGTAGGAACCTTCGATGAGGCATTCAAATCCCGCATCCAATTATCTTTGCATTATGAGAATCTGACCGAGGGTCAACGACATCGTATCTGGAAGAATTTCCTCAACCGGCTGAAGTCCTTAGACAAAGATATCGTGGAAGGCACTTCTGGAGGCTCATTGGACCCTAATGACTCTATCGGCATTGACTTTGAGGACATTGATTGCTATCTTCCTGAGTTGGCAAAACATGAGATGAATGGGCGAGAGATCCGTAATGCCATCACAACAGCGCGACAATTGGCTCAGTTCAAAGGGGAGAAAATGATGAGTCGCCATCTACGACATGTGATCAAGGTATCTGCTAAGTTTGACTCGTACTTGAAGAAAGTGCAGGACGGGCTGTCTGATGATGATGCTGCTAGGGGTTACGGGTTGAGGTGATGGCGGTCGAGAAGACAGCGGATGTTTTTGGTATTTATTGAATGTCTCCAAGTGCGCATGTATTTTCCCCGGTAGATTGACTATTATGCTCAGAATTATGTTCCCTTCAATAGATCACAGTAGCCTGTGACTCATCGGGTGACATGTTATAGGCCATCGCCTATCCATACTTATCATTCTTCCTTAACTGAAGCCAAGATTGAAAGCACATGTGGTGTTCCTCTCCAGCATATCCCTACTTACTGTCGTTCCCTAAGCCTCCATACTCACATCTTGTTTGTTCTCAGTGTGGCCGCGAATGAGAGTCGACAGGTCGCCCAATGGCAACATGATGGGAAAATCGACAGACATAAAAATTATAGACATGAACATATACCAGCCGATACTCGAAATAGCAAATAGTATACCCGCTCCAGCGTGTTGGAACCGAACCGAGAGACCAGCATGGCCCTGGGAAGCAAAGAAGAACGCAGTGGCGAGACAACTAACTACGAACATAGTAAGTATTTGCTACAACAACGTTTGTGATTTAACCTACAGCAAGGGACCAATAGGACAAGAATAGAGAACAAAGCGATGTTCGTTCGAATGCTCGCAATGGAATAGATAGTGCAAAGGATCGCCATTGCTACCAGGAAGAATGCGAAAGTCGAGTAAAACTGAGGCTGGGAGAGACCGTCTGCGGCGGTACCGGTGGTCGAATACGTGCTGTAGGCGCCGGAATCGGGGACAATAGTTGTACCAAAAGCAAGCCAGAAGCCTCCGAAGGTAAAGAAGACAGTAGAAGGAAAGGTATTTCCTTTAAGGTGTGAGCTGAAAGGGGCCTGCGAGTTCGCGGGGATGCTTACCAAGGATCCATTCACCAATTCCTCCCAACACGAGGAGTAGACCACCTAAGCCGAAGTAGGCACCGCTAAATATCCTTAGCAAATTTTACCAGTCAAACCATGATTTAACCTACACGTTCGCAGCGGCAGCAAAGCCACCAGCGCCCTGCCATCCAAGCAAGGACATGGACGCTGGCGTGGAGCACATCAAGAAGCCAGCCAAAGCTATTTTTGTCAGTACAATAACACAGACGAGCACGGCACTACTCACCAACTGGTGTTGGATTTCCAAAGGTCTTTCGAAGATCACCCTTGACTTTGTTATGGGGTTGCAGGTAAAGCTGCTCGAATAACTCCGGTGGAATAGGGATGCTTGTGGATGGCATGATATGGTCCATGTCCTCGTGTTCGACATGAGTCTTGCCGTTGATACTTGGTCTAGTGGACATGATGCAAAGATGGATGGGCAAGGGCTGTTGGTATAAGGGGCTACGCAAGGAATGTTGTAGAAACCTAAACTGAGAACCAACAAGGTGAGGCAGAACTTCTTTCATCCTTTATACATGTTTTATACACATCAACGGACAAATAAAGCTCCCACTTCCCCGGATTGCCGATCCGGGGAAGTGAAATCCGGGGAAAGGGGGGTCAGGTGGAGGTGTGACGCTGCATTGGAGCTATCTGTGCACATCAAGTTACTAGGTCCAAGTGAATCTTAAGAAGCCGGTTTAGTGTTCAACTGCCGAGCAACCATAATGATCTATGGGTAATTGAATTCCGGAATGTCGATCATGCTTCAACAGGGGAAGTTATTGCCGGGAGGTTCAACTGTTAAAAGCCGCGGCAACACAATGTTCTCTGATTCTAGTTGAATTTGTAGAAAGGCTTCCATGGTTTTGCCCCAAAGTATAACTCATCAGGCTCTCCTCAAAACTCAATCGTCCTGTCAACACTGCCCTGTTATTGGACATCAAAGTCTCGGTCATCCGGTCGAGCGGGAGAACAGACTTGTCGATCAAATCCTATACTGACATCGCCTGCCGTCGTCTTAATTCCATTGACGATACGCCAGAGCAGATCTTGAGGCTTCTGTCGTAGTGTATGGGCAAATGAGCTATGGAGTTGGCAAACACGAGCTGGATGCGGAGACGGCTCCGGATTGCGGGATCACCTCCGCAGTACAACTCAACATGAACTAACAATATTTGACTAATTGAAGACGAAAGTTAATTATTTTTCTATGGGAACTGGGTTGAATATAATGATTGTGTCTCGTGGTTGGACACATTGGATCTGTCAAGCTTGCTGCGCATTCTCCGTGTAATGACGGTGAGCGGCATGGGACGCCCGGATATCAAACTTCCGAGATCAACTCTGTCAGACAACACCATGTCAAGTTCCAGATCGTTAGACTATCATGGCTATCTGCTTGAAGTTCTCCCATCAAATCGTACATTCTCCCATTTATCCTCTTACGTCGAAGCTCCATCTTCTGAATGAAGCTGCTTCTTAAGCCCCTCAAGAACAGTCTTCAGCCCGTCCGAAACCTTCGGGTTCGTCGCCGATTCAATCCTCTGCTCCAGCTCCTTGATCTTTTCTTGAAGCTCTTTGTTCTCGACATCAGCTGGATCAATGATTTCAGTCTCCTCCTCGACATCTTCTTCCTTCTCATCCGGACGTTCGAGACCTTCACCATAAGCTTCTCCAAAGGCCTGAGCCATGTTGTGATCCTTGATCGCAAACACAATTTCATCTATATCCTCCCATCTCTCTTTGATCGTGTTTGACTTGTCATATCTTGGCTGCAGGACCGATTTCCAAATACGTGCTATTTCTCTGACAGGGTTTCCATGCGCGCCGCAGCCCCAAGCGCCGAGTACGAGTCGTTTTGTATTCTTCATCGAGGCAATCCGCATCACTGCTTTCATCTTGGCCTGTACTATTTCGCGATCTTTCTTGTTGGCGTATGTTGCTACTCCATCGTCGTCGAACTCAAATTCTGGGCCGCGAATCATGGCAGCGGTGATGCAGCCAACATAGAACTGGTCTTTCTTGTCCAGATCCTCGCCATCCTCGTCTCTGAATACCAGGACGTTGGGGGTGTAAATGGAAGATAGCTCTGGTATACGATACCATTCGTCTTTTAATGAAGGGTAAAGGGTAGTGCGCATGCAAAGTGACTCCTCTTGGCTGTTGGCGCCGTTGAGAAATCCACCACCAGGATTCAGAGGGGAGGCCATATTGAGAATTGTCACATGATTTTGCTCATTCTTGTGATTGGCCTTGATGGTTCTCGATGTTTCTACGTGGAAAAGATCCCTTGCAGCAGTGAGCGTATCGATTTCCCGAATTGAGACCCTGGGCAGTTTCAGCCCCCCTGGAGGAGGCGAATGGGGCTGGTCATCAAATTTTTGCTCCGTTGGGCGATCAATGGATTTACCCTTCTTTGATGACTGACCCGCCGCCTTTTGTTCCTCGTAGGCTTGACGGTAAATTTTTGGAATGACTTCAGAGTTTGGATATGCTATAAGCTCGGAGGAATTGACTCCAGTGCGTGCCAGATGATTTCCGGCCAACAGACGGGGGATGACTTTGTTGATGGTGGCCTTTGCTTTTTTGGCGCGTGCATCCTTGCGAACAGCCGCTGGTTGCTGTCCAAGAGATGGTTCAGTTCTTCCCATGTTGTTTGTATAATTAGTTTTAGTTGAAGTGAGGAAGTTATGAGAATTATCGCGATTGCTGACTCTAAGATCAGTCAGTCAGCTTGTCCGATGACTCAGACTGAGGTTATCCGTATAACCGGTTTTGGTGGACACTTCAGCTGGGAACCTTGATAAGCAATAGTCCAATAAGAGCTCAAAGCTACCTACTACGTAGCAAAAATGTGTTTTGCTTTGACAGGTCGAGTTGGGCGGCAGAAAAAGCACCGAATTGCGAAGAATCTGCCGATGGAATTGCCGATGGAAGCATCATGTAATGTCAATTTATCGCCACATACGGAGTACCCAGTCGAATAATCCCTGTCACATGATCAATCCCATCTCTCGGCCGAGATCTTCAACGCAACGCAAAACCACCAAGACGTCAAAACTCGCGATCCATGATTCGATAATCCCTACAGCATCACCGACGCGGAAATTAAGGGTTTTAAAAAACGGTACGTGCGATGGTTGTAGGGCCACGTTTTCGCGGCCTCAATATAAAAAACATGCTTGGCATTCGTAACGGAGGCCGGCTTTCAGCTGATAATATCATGAAGCCTTAACCATTTATTTATTTATTTATAACCACCAAGTAAGCTTTAGCTGAGAAACATGTGATCAGCCTTGCAACCACGCGAGTCTAACGCATTGCTACCTCAGGCTCTGGGCGGTCTACTCATCAGGAACGCACGGCCAAATAGTGGACTGATATAGGAGTAACCCAGATCCACAGTCGGCTTTTGCACTTCCATTATCTCCAGCAAACTCCGTCGGACATTTTAAGCATGATTTGAATGGTCAAACTTTCACATCTCTAATCTCATCATCCTTGTCTGAACCCGTCGAAATAATCTGCTGTGGAACCCAAAAAACCAACTCGACATGGTCGGAGGTCAACAACTGCGACACTCCGACGCCCGGAGATACTGAAACAGATTCTGAATGCTTCGTCATCACAGATCTCGTTACATGCCCTTGATACCCGCAAGATCGTAAGGTATCATGCTCAAAGAGTCCACAATTCTGCGGCTTGGCAGTCCCTATTCCGTCCTGTGACTCCGTTATCACAGCAAGAATCGCGTGTTTCTTATCCATGTAAACGACCCGGCTTCATGGGGCCTGCACCCGCGCTCGCCGGTCTTCCCGACAACATGGAAACCCGATCTCGCCCTATTGTTATAAAGGGCTTGACCTCCCGTCTTGGAAGTCCTCTTGGGGAATAGTTTGGCCAAGGTTCCAAGATGGCTTCTAGAACGGATTTGCAGAGCTCCTCAGCTACTGTCAGTGACGATGAAACGCTTCAACCAAAACCAGAGGAGGAGCAGTCCTACAAACCACGACCAAGACCCGTCCTGAGTCTCCTTTTCGACAGAGTGAGGATTGATCAGGCTGTGGAGAATCATGAATATCCCGGATCTGGCTCTGTTGAAGATCCTTTCGTCATTAGTTGGATTCCAGATGATACAGGCAATCCTCTCAATTGGCCCAAGTGGTCGAAATGGCTCATCACCATGACATCCGCCTCAACTTCCTTCTGTGTCGCCTTTAGCTCCAGTGCCTATACAGGTCAGTTCCATGGCCTGTTGTCGTAGGTCTCGTCTTGCTCACATATCCCAGGCACAATCATGCAACTCATGATGCACTTCCACGCCAGCCAAACACTCATCACCGCCGGTGTCTCCCTGTACGTCTTGGGCTTCGCTGTTGGGCCGCTTCTGTGGGCACCACTTTGCGAAATCTACGGCCGCCAGATCGTCTTTGCCCTCAGTTTTGGAACATATGTCGTCTTTAGCGCCGCATGCACGGCAGATCATGGCATCGCAACACTCCTCGTCCTGCGCTTCTTATGTGGAACATTTGGCTCCTCGCCGTTAACCAATGCTGGCGGTACCATTTCCGACGTCTTCCAACCATCCGAACGTGCCATGGCTATGGCGTTTTTCTCTATTGCGCCTTCACTAGGTCCAACTTTGGGTCCCTTTATTGGAGGCTACCTTTGTACATCACAAGGCTGGAGATGGGTGAGTTGTGCTAGATTTAATCCAGGAATTATACACTGACTGATTTCACCAGGTCATGGGATTGATGGCCATCATAGCCGGATTCTTTTGGATTCTCAACATGGTCTTCTGCCCCGAAACCTACGCGCCTTTCCTCCTCCAGAACCGAGCCCAAGTCTTATCCAACAAGACGGGCAAGGTTTACGTGTCGGTTTTTGAGCAGCAAGGCAAGGCTGATCCCCCAACAGTGGTTCTCAAGAAGGCTCTCATCCGTCCCTGGGTGCTCCTAGTCCGGGAGCCCATCGTTCTCCTTCTCTCTACCTACATCGCAATTTTGTTCGGAACTCTCTACCTGCTCTTCGGTGCATATCCTGTGGTCTTCCAACTCGAGCGAGGATGGTCGCCTGGTACTGGAGGATTGGCCTTCCTGGGCGTTGCCATTGGAATGATTGGAGGTATCCCTGTTATTGGACTTATCAACATGTGGTACATGAAGGTCGTGGCAAAGTCCAATGGCGAGCCGGTACCCCCTGAGAATCGTCTGCCTGGAAGCATGCTGGGTGGTATCTTTGTGCCTATAGGCATGTTCTGGTTTGCATGGTCAGTCAAAGTCTTTCTGCCCTCTCACGTCGGGTATCAACTAACAATAAATAGGACATCCTACCCTGATGTGCATTGGATGGCTCCAGTCGCAGCTGGCGTGCCCTTCGGATTCGGCATGTCGCTCGTTTTCCACAGCATCTTCAACTACCTCATCGACGCGTACACCATCTACGCCGCCTCGGTTCTCGCATCCAATGCCCTGTTACGATCGCTTTTCGGCGCCGCCTTTCCACTATTCACCAAGCAGATGTACGACAAGCTTGGAACACAGTGGGCCAGTTGTGTCCCTGCTTTCCTTTCGCTTCTATGTCTGCCGATGCCTTTCATCTTCTTCAAGTACGGACCTGCGATTCGCCAGCGATGCAAGTACTCGGCCAAGGCAGCTGCTGCAACAGCTGCGGCCAAGAAGGCTATCACATAAAGGCATTGCCCTATCACTACCTAATACCGACCGACCAACCTACCTACCTAATATTTCCATCGAAGTCCATTTACAAAATAGCGATTGGAAGGAGTTATTGAACGAGTTTGGATATAGAATACACAAAAGTCATAGATTATATAGAGACAACTCAAAAATATTTCATCGTTTTACCTGAGAGCGTTTGATGCCTGACATCAATCGGGCTGAGCGCGTAATCATGCAGCCTCGATTGGTGGAATGCACGTGAATAAGCAGACTTGAACAATTGTTCATTTTTAATCAGGCTGTAATCTGACCTGACACCTTTCCTCTTCTTATCTTTTCGCCTCAAGTAAATCGATCCCGCCTGTGGCTTTGCAATGGATCCAGTCACGGCTATCGGATTAGCTTCCGCTATCATTTCTTTCGTTCCTCTCGGTTTCAAACTATTGCAAAGCGCCCGTGAAATACGCGATTCCATTGATGGCAGTCTCGATAGAAATCAGACGCGAGAATGCATCCTTGATGAGATGCAAGCAGTTTCTCGTAGGCTGAAACTCATAGACCAGACTCGAGCTACACCTCAGCAAAGAGGCCTGTATGACCTCGCGCTAAAATGTCACGAGCTATCACAGAAGATTCTTGACCTTCTCGAAAGGATCAAACCCAAGACTCAAAGCTCCCTTGAAAATTATCGCTCTGCGTTGCGGGCTTGGAGCAAGGAAAATGACATCAAAGACTTGGAAAAACAGCTCGGTGACTGTCGAAGCCAGCTGGCGCTGGGGCTTATCGACATTTCAAGGTATTTAGTCCTCTAGTTCACCCATTACAGTATATTATCTCTGACATCAGTTCACAGTCAAGATTCTACAGCATATGCCCAACAGCTTTTATACATTGCCCAAAATGATTCATCCAAGTTGGAGGAACTACGAATTCACATGAGCTCACTTAGCAAGGGCGTCCTTGTTGAGAAAATCGGTGATGAAGCCTGTGTTCAGCTGCGCCGCCTCCTCGGGCTTCAAGAGGAGGGCCTCGCCGCCATTTACCAACAAAGGATTCTGGAAAGCATCCGCCTTGAAGAGTTGCACCAGAGGGATGATAGAGTTCACTACCCTCATGAAAGCACGTTCAACTGGCTACTGGAAAATGATGAGATGGTGGACGCAGAGGAATCCAAGAGAGAGTGGAAGAAAGAAGAGATGAACGAGATGATCAAGATGAAGTCGAGGTCGAGGGCTTGCTTCTTAGACTGGCTCAGTTCGTCTGAAGGCATCTTTCACGTCTCAGGAAAGCTAGGCTCAGGAAAGTCCACGTTGATGAAACTACTCTGCAACCATCCCACAACCCTAAATAAGCTCCGGACATGGGCAGGTAGGTCATCACACCTTCATTACTTATTTAATGACAGAATCTCATTATGTGAATCAGGAAACCGGTCACTTCTCATTGCTCGGTTCTTCTTCTGGAAACCTGGTTCCGAGAGTCAAAAGTCTCTTAGCGGTTTCTACCGATCTCTACTTTACGATATTCTCCAAGCTCGCCCAGACTTGGTTCGATATGCCTTACCCGAGCTTTGGGAGAAAACAAAAAATAGCCCTTGGCAGATACAGAACAAGTTCGATATTCCTACCGACGTCGCCAAGTCCGCCATAGATCGAATCATCTCCAACAGTTCCACATACAGTCCGGAACCATGCTTCTGTTTCTTCCTGGATGGACTTGACGAATATGAAGAGTCTCACAGCAGAGATCATATTTATCTTGTCAGGCTGTTGAAGGACTGGGTCGACAATTCGCAGGGAAGGCTGAAAATGGTTGTTTCCAGCAGAGACTACAATGTCTTTTTGAATGGGTTTTCTGCAGACCATCGTCTCCAACTGCATGAGTTGACCTGGTTCGACATGAGACATTACGTACGAGACTCACTAGCACATCTTGACAACACTGGCCTTAAAGAGTATTTCTTGGAGGCAATTCCAAGAAAGGCTAGCGGCATTTTTCTCTGGATAACTTTAGTGATTAACCAAATTCGAAAAAGGGCCGAGGATGGGTTCTCCCAAGAACTAAGTCGTTATTTTTATTAAGGAAAAAAAGGCTCTTAAAGCCCTAAACCTTAATAAAGAATATATAAAAATATAAATAAGGGTTATAATTAACCCTTTTATAGCTACCTAAGTTAAACCTTCTTACTATAAGGTTAGTATTATAAGTTACTTATCCCTCCTTAAGGA
>JABFFJ010000237.1:0-38611 GCA_013623715.1 Fusarium verrucosum
TAAATAAAGGTTATTATATTTTTTAGTATTATATTTTTTTATTATTATATTTCCTTATTATATTAACCCTACTTTACTTTAAAAGGGCAAATCTATATTTAATTAATACTCTTATTTTAGACTTATAAATTACCTACCTAGGAACAGGTTATTGCACATATAATAGTTTTATATTGAAAATGGCTATTTCTATCTTAAGTTGCAGGGGCAATACGAATAGAAAGCCAAGATGATTTTGTGATTTCAGTGATAAGCAGAAGAAACACATCTTTGCAAAGATGGTGAATTAGTACTTCAATGTTGATTCAAGAAACTTATCTATCATCGGGGAGGGATTCTTCAGTCATACTAGTTGCCTCTCATTGCATCTGACCAACCTTCTAGAGGAAGATTTAATATTCAGTTATTCTTCCAAGCATTCCCTTCTTTCACTTCATTTAGAACTGGTCTTGACCTAGCTTTCTAGTTACTTGACATAAGCACATCATATTGGTGGAGCATTCTGCCTGTTGATATTTTGAAATTTAAAATGGCCACAACTTACCTCGCGACTCACACTGAAGGTTCATATCTGCTTTGGTTGTTGTGTGGTACACATCCACTCGACAATCTAACTTCCCGTACAGATCAAATTTGTTGCACTTCCTCCTATGAACTCATAACTCATCTCTGACCACCGTGGCCCAAAGCTTGTTTCAATCTTGTCTAATACTCCCTTTCATTCTGACATCCGCGACTACCTTGAAAGTTTTACTGTCCTCAAACCATTTACTTGAGTCTCCTGCCACTATATCGAGTCGTCATCTGCCAGCTAGCCTCCCTGTACAATTTCTTCGTGGTTGCTCTGAAAAAAAGTCTCAAGGACGTAGTCTTCAAGACTCTGCGGTTCGAGTTGTTCCATATACCGGAGCAGCGGATATCCCTGCATGGAAATATAATCGAGATACGTCGTCTCATCGTCTGCCCCTCGGCTTCTGAAACGGCATTCCTGTAAGCGGCGCCAGACGAGGTTGTTCGGTCCTCCTAGGTTCATGATATCCTCGATTTGATTACGTTCGTTTCTGCCGCATTTTCGACTCTCGTTTCTGAAGTCAATATAGTGTAAGATGTCTCTATGTATCTCCTTGATTAATTCAAGAATAGTGGTGGAGAAACGAGGACTTGCCTGACCTAGGTATATTAGGGGCCTGTCCAGACATGGTCGAAACTTCTTGGAAAGATATGCCTTTTCTTCAAATAGTTTCTCGGCATCCCTTTGAAACACGTGGCAGTAAATGTCGTATCGTAGAAATGCGTCGATGAGCTTGCGTCAATCAGTAGTTGAAATCTTGGGAAGTCTTGACGTGATGCCTCGGCTTACGACGCGATCGCTATCTCGCTCGAAGAATGATAAAATACGTCCGGTATCATGAAACATCTTTTGCAAGGCTATGATACAACCCAAGTCCCCCTTCCACTCATCTGCGGGGTTCGAGTAGTCGAAGTGAATCATGGCATTAAGCAGGGGCTTGATTCGTTGTTCGATCTGTATTGAAGTACTCCCATGAGTCTGGGCACGTATCTTTCTGAGTTTTAGGAGGAAAAGGGCCCATGGGATTATGGCATCGTCAACGAAGTGTTGCTGGATCGTTTTGGTGTAAATTCGTAAAAATCGACGTTGGTTCGCATGGGAATAGCGTCGTGCAGTGGGGGATGCTGATATGAAGGATAGAATGTCGCCAGGAAAGTCAAAACCTTCCACGATGTTCAAATGGAGCTCAGGTGGGAGCTTATTGAATATGTCAGAGGTCATGGTCAAAAAGAGGGGGCATGTATGACGCTTTTGTCTCTGCAATTGTCGATGCGTGAGGAGTCTCCCATGTGAATGTGGAGGGACTGGCCAGGGGCACATGGCCTGGATGAGATCAAGAACAAGATATGGAGAAACAGGGGTTCTTATAGATGGTGAATTCAAAGTTCATAGTGACCTCATCACACAGAATAAATAGAAGGAAATTCCCGACCTTTTAGCTGAAGTCTCGAACTTTAGCTTCAGGATTGGTTAGACCTTGAACTAATAGCAACCGGCAGATATTGGTGCCTAGACTTGTTGCCTAACCAACAGAAACTCTATGCGAACCCCATCTTTAGATCGTTGATCTCTGTGTAAATCAAAGGACTACCATGTATCGTAAATGATATCTCAAGATATCTCGTCGAAGGGTAAGTACAGACAGTGGAACGTTGATTGCAGATGTAAAGATGCATCGTTGGCTTTATTTGAATTATGAAACACATCTAGTTAGAAATCTTTGCCAGACCATCCTGGACAGCCAGCTCAAGACCCTCAATTGTCTCCTTGGGTCGTGAGAGGAAGGGTGAGTGGGAGGCCTTGATGTGGAAGCTTCCCGACTCAGGACCCAACGCGGCAGCCAGGTTCTCCTGGATAGGCAGAGGAATAGCACGGTCCTCGTCGCAGTAGATGTAGTAGCAGGACATGTCGTGCCATGGCTCATACTCCACGGTGTCACTGAACACGCGGCAAGACTGGTGCTTCAAGGCAGCAATTGCCTTGGACTGAGCATCTGCGTCAACATCATGATAAAAGATGTTCTCAGGGGTGTCAGCGTAGACATAGTCTCCCTGATTGTTGCATTAGTAACCATTCTCATATAAGCCGCAATCTGACATACCTCAGCACGCATCCATGGGAGAAACTGTCCTCCAAGGGCTCCCACGAGACTGGCTCCCTTGGGCATAGCGAATGCACTCAGATAGACAAGCTGAATCACACCGCCCTTCTTGCCTTCCTTTGCACGCTGCTTAAAGCCCAGTCCTTGAACACCATTGGAGCCAACCAGTCCGCCGTACGAGTGGACGACAACCATAACCTTCTTGCCCTCATCGACCAGCTTCTCGATGGCAACATGTAGCGCGGCGGCATCCTCAGCCAGTCCCTTGTTGGGAGGCTCCGCACCAACAGAGGGGTATTCGACAGTTTCTGTAGCCCAGCCTCGAGCATGAAGCTCCTTTCGGACTCCATCGTAGCAAGCAGCGGTGTGCCACGCACCAGGGGCAAAGACGACAGTAACGTTGGCAGACATTTTGTAGTGAGAGGGTATCTTCAGTCGAGTTTAGAAACAATATACTCAAAGTCGAGAATCCATAGGGAGCCAGCATAGAATAAGTAGTGCCTCAGTAGGATGTGGAGTACGGTGGTAGCTCGCGAGCTACTCCATAGTAACGTCTATTCAGGGGTCTGGCTGGTTTCAGATTAATCCACTCTATTACAAAAGAGTCGTGTCATTCCCGTCCCGTTTCAACGCAGGGTTCAAATGCAGTCAAATGGAGCAACACGTGGTGACACGAGTCAGCGGTCACCGCTTGATAAAGTCCTCTAAAGCGAGTGGGTTGTTGACTAGATTCGAATGAGGTTTAGTTGATATGTATCGTGCTTAGAGGCGGCTAACTTTCTGCCGCACAGGTATATTAAGGAACAGACTAACTGTTAATTATAGTATGAGAAATAGGTGAGGACATATAATGTCTCAAAGGCAGCTCGAAATCGACCTACATCGACGGATTTCTATGTATCTCACATGCTCGACTCATCTTGACGTTGTCTAGCTTTGACAAATTCAGATACAGCACGCCATGCCCGCTTGACTCTGTATTTCTCGAGAAATACTAACCCTACCGCGAGGGCTGTGAAAGTAGCGGAGATGGTTGACGCAACGGGCCATCTACCGAACCACGCTTTCACAAGGCCGAATAAGAAGCTGTCAAATAAACTCACGGTTGTCAAACTGACAGTGCAAATATCAATGCCACGATCTCAATGAGCCTGGTCTGTGATTCTTTCTAGTGCGCCGTTATTATGAATCTGAAGGAACGTCAGTTCAGCAGTGCATTCGTACCCTGAGATGGCGAGAACAATTTATTAGTTCGGTCTGGATCTCAACGCGCTCCTTGAGACCTTAAACCCGAGCCTTACTGATCTCTGCGTATGCAGTTCAAGCTTCGTATCATTCGAAAGGGCAGTGTCCTTCTGTCCGTTGGGTATTGGTCTCAAGAACGGTCTCAGTCTTTTCTCCTTGGACATCTGCTGTAGCTGTCTCTACGCATTGACTCCCACCTCAACAGCCCGAGCGACGAAAATCAGGTTATTGTGGTGTATGCAGCGTACTCGTCATTTGATAAGAATCATATGGCCAACGGACAATTGGGCTCGGCGTTCTACCCCAAGATGTTGTGCGTTTTTTTCTTATTCTTTTTAGCTCGGCGTCCAGTATCCAACCATCCAAATCGTTTCCAATCTGTTCTGAAGTGCACCTTATGTCTTTTATCAATATTGCCAGCAAGTCTGGGAGACTTTGGAAGCAACAGTGAAGCTGGTTATTCTACCCTGATGCGTTTTTTGTCAATATTCAGGGCTCAAAGTACCTTTAAATTCAGACCGGCAAGGTTACAGTTGATGAGAAGACATGTCACTGTTTGTCTCTCCTGAAAAGTTCGGACTCTCATGGCAAGAAGAAGCTCTCGCACTGGTGATTTTGGCGTAGAAGATAATTACTAGCAGATAATCAGTCTTATCTTTCAAAGCTGGTGGAGCCATCGTCGTCCTCGGCATATTTGATAAGCACCCCGTGCAGAACGGATTAACCACATCTTGGATTCTTGCCGGGCTAAGCGGTTCTAGTGTTCCATTTTTATGCGCTTCCGTCTGTGAGGCTTGAATCCCCTTTTCAAACATACCTATGTACTATGTAGTAGGTACCTGTCATCAGGAGAAAGGACAGGGGTCCATCCTGTGGGAACTTCTTCTCAACCACCCTTCATTCATCTGCGATGTTAGGATGTCTCATATCTGAATATCCTATACCTCAAAAAATATCAGCACTTCCTCCCTGTTTCACCACCGTCCAGAGCGGGACTTCGGCAATGCATCTAGAGCTTGAAGCCGGATGAGAGCGAGCTTTCATTTCAATTGCAAAGCAACCTACTCCGCACGGGGTCTATAACAGAAAAACACGGGGCTTTGGTGTTCCGTGAACTGTATGTATAATCCTTCCCTGTATTTTACCCGGCATTTTCAGATCCAGCCCAGTAATGATGCTCAGCTGCTTTGTTGACTGCGGGAGAGCGATAATTTCGCTTAAGGGGGACCGTGAATTTCAAGCCTACCTACTATGTAGTGTATATAGCTAAAAATACGTTGGTCATATTTCTCCTCGACGTTCTTGCTTTACCATCAAGAGCTGCCCATTCTGACGCGGTTATGGTCTATTAGTTAGGGATTAAGCCTTGAAATGCGTCAGCTCATCAACGTGTTGCAGATCTTCAATCTAACCATATGAGGGAAGAGCAACAAGGTATAGCTAATGATTTCGGAAGCAAAATGGAGTTAATCAATTCAAAGATACCTAAGCATGTGAAATCTTGGCCTGCATATGGTGTTGTCTGCTTCAGGTCATATACTGCGCTGGCGACGTCTCTGGCCTATTATGGGGCAAATACCAAAATGACAAATCTCAGTAAGCAGACAAGTAATGCTTGGATAATATGGATGTTTGGAGAGGTTAATTACTATATAAGTGTTGGGTTGGCCGTGTATATGATAGTTGACACCAAGGGTCGAAGGCTTATCAAAACCTACCTCTACCTAGTTGCGAACAAGCTCGTCAAGCATTTTTTCTATATCCAACAAGAATAATGGCAACTCAAGATGCATCTACGGATAATAGCCAATCCAAATCAATTGATGGATACCGGGTGTTATACAAGACATACCTGGAGCACTGCAACGCGCATGACTTTGAAGCTATGAGATCATTCTATACATCCCCTATCATGGTCAACGACAAGCTCTGGACCCCTGAAGAAGCCACAGCGTCATTCCAGCCCATGATGGCCGCTTTCCCCGACTGGCATTGGGAATCGCGAAATGTCACCATCGAGGGCGATTACCTCTCGCTTCATTTTAGAGTCACCGGTACTCACAAGGGCGAGTTTCGAGGGTATGAAGCTACTGGGCGTAAGGTGGCGACAACGCAGTTCACTCTGTATCACGTCGTTGATGGTAGATTCGCCGAGGTTTGGGATTTGGTGGATTTCGGCAGTTTGATTGAACAGATCAAATAAGGAAAGGATCTTCAAACGGTTGGTTACGTGGGCTCGGATTAAATAACCCAAACGGATATTTTTCTCTTGGTTTCTGCAAGGTATTGAAACCTGTCGAGTGGATCAAGCCTCCCTTCGTCTCGAGATGGAGTGGATCTTGCAATGTGAGAATTCTGCGCAAGACAGTCTGCTATGTACATACGCAGACCGAAGCCACTTCAATAGTTTCTCCTTGGCCAACTTCAACCTGAGCCCTTAGCTCTTAGACTTTTAGGAGCGACTGCATATATATAAGGTCAAAGAGCAACAAAAACACGCGATATTTGTGCCTCCTAATTTTCTGGTGGTTGCCATTCCTTTACGGTTTTCTCTTCTCCAATGAAACAGGTGAACGGTACAACGCGGCCCGATTGATCGACATCGATACACACGGGGAGACTTGGCCGATCCTGGTCGAGACCAAGCCTGGGATGATGCCGGTAGAGATTAAGACTAATTCGGACAAGCTGACCGTTTTGGGCGATAGGGCTATAGCGTTGAACCATGATCCTTGGAGATGGCCTCCTAAAAAACCAGGAACACTGCATGGACGATCCATATCGGAGCCGAAGAACGTATGAGTGCAACACTGCAATTAACAGGGACTGGCTCAAATTTGTTGTTTGCTTTTTCCACTGCAGAAAGCTATGTACATACCTACCTATGTAATGTTAAACGAACTGCCGTATCCGACTGGATGGGGGCGGGATCCCAGGAGCACGGCACGACACGATGGTCACGATACACGGTAAATTAAGCCTCTCGACGCCTTGTTCCTATTCCAGAAGAGCTCATGAAGATCCAGACCATACAGAAGTAAAAGTGGTCTGAGTCGACAATCGACAATCCCCCAGGTTTGCACCTAACCCTGGTCGGTTAGAGCTAACAACGGGACTATCCTGTTGCCGCCACATGTTTTGGCTGTCATCCCAACCGCTGACCCTTCGATTAGTACATACATATTTCATCCCGGGGCTACCCCCTCATGGAAAGCATTTCCTCTCCCTTCTCGATCTTCATATTTTCTTTTGTATACTGTAGTCCTCCGAATCATGGTCATGGCCCCGTTTTATGAGATCCATGGCCGCAAGGACGTGGCGGCCGACAGGAGCGGCGAGTTGACCGTCACGACCACCATCGTCTTGGTTCTCTCGGCCGTATTTGTGGCTTTGCGCTTCTGGGCACGTTTTGTTCGAATTGGCTATAAGATTGATGACTGGTTATCCGTGGCGGCGCTTGTTGGTTCCCTTACTCCATTCATCGCCAAGACCCGTGCAATCTAACAATGGTATAGGTCTTTGTCTTCATCACTGGTGGACTCAACTATGGGAGTATGCAACACCGTCATGTCCCACTCATTGTAACCACTAACAAGTAATCATAGTGATCGCCCACGGCCTCGGAAAGCATTCAAGTAAAGAACATAGCGATGTCTCGCCCCAAGATTTGGTCAAGTTCTTCAAGATCCTCCTGGCCTTCGAATGCATATACGTCACTGCGGTGATGCTCATCAAGCTTGGCCTGCTGGCAATGTACATGCGGATCTTTACATCCCGTCGCTTCAAGCTAGTCTCCTATGCCATTGGTAGCACTGTCATTGCCTGGTGGATAGCGATTTGCGCCGTCTGCATATTTCAGTGTACTCCTATCAAAAAGGCATGGATGCCGATGATTGACGGCACCTGCATCAATCTTAAGGCTTCATTTATCGGAAATGCGATCCCGAATATTGCGACAGATATTGCTATCTTGTGTCTACCGGTCAAGCAAATCTTGAAGTTACAGGTCAACACTGCGCAGAAGTTGTCGTTGCTGGTCATCTTTCTGCTTGGCAGCTTGTAAGTTCTGACAGTTTGCTCCCACTCATGTGACTGACCGTTAACTCCTCCAGTGTATTGTTCGCCAGTATATACCGATTCACAACAATCATGCAATTCGACATCGGCGATACTACATGTAGGAGACCCCAGCTACGCACCGCCAAGCTTTCAACTAACATAAGTAGGGACTCTCGCTACGGCATGCACATGGTGTGTGGTCGAAGTCTCATGCGGAACCATCGGCCTCTGCCTACCGACCCTAAGACCTCTCATGATCATGATCTCGTCGAAATTCGAAAGCGTCTCATCTCGGAAGGGTACACATGGCCGCAGCAAGCCCACAGAACTCGCTACGATTGGTGGAACTGGGGCCAAGACCGGGCCATTTCATCGAATAGACGATGCATACGAGCCGAAATCAAACCATCGGGGATATTCTATAAATGATGGAAGCATACCACATGGTGATCAGAGTGATCGGGGGTCAGGAGATGAGCTGCCACTGCACAAGGGAAAGGTTGAGATTATTCAGCGATGATGTATCAAAGGACAGACATCTGTAACATTAGGGAACATCATGCAAGCCTTTTGATTAATACATTTGGACTTTTTGGGACTTTACAAAGACTTGAACGTTTTGCACTGAGATACTTCTCGAAGCGGAGAGAAGGGGGTGTTTATACAAGTGAGCGCAGCTGTGTGCTGGTGTAGGCAGATTGCCAAGACGACCAAATGATATCTCACATATAACAATCGGAGCGATCGATCACATAACATATCGCCAAGCGTAGTATTTTCCCGTCTCAGTGCAACCATACATGTACCACGTCCTACATACCGTATGTACTATGTACCTGTACCTACCTACCATGTGAAACATGGATCGGGAAAGTAAGTCTTCTCCCTCAAGGTGAGCAATTTCCTTATCGATAAGCCCCTCTCACCGAAGCTCACCGTGAAATTGATGCCAATCGGCCCACCACACCACACCAACATGTCTCCAACAATGATCCAATTGACTCGGATATAGATCTACTTTCCCGGCTATGGCGCTTCCTCTCGCTCGCAGCCGCGCATCCTTGCGCTTCAGAGCCTGCACAAGATCACTGGCCCCGTTACGCACGCCGCAATTCTTCCCTCAAAATTTTAGCCAAAGCGCAATCGCCCTCACCAAATCTCACCCCACGAAAGACGATGTTCTCAACCTTTGGGATCAGTGTACGGCATTTCTACGTCTGCCACACTCGGTGCTAACGCGCACCAGATAGCAATGCGGGCATACCCTCCAGCCCCGGCGTCGATGGTCAATATGCAGGATTTATGAACAAGAGGAGAAACATGTCCTCAAAACTCTCGTTTGCCGACCTTGCTCTGCCTTCAGGAGAAGTTATCCAACTATGCGCCGACGCAACGAAATATCCCGAGGCTTCCACCCTCTTTCGAGCTATTCGCGCTACGAGCCCCGTCGTTGTTAGCACCGAAAGCGAGGCCGAGACGAGCTCATCAACCGAGAAGCAAGCACCCACCAAGAGGACCTTTTACGTCAAAGACATTCGACCATTGAACGATGTGCAGCAGAACCTTATTGTCACGCCCGATGTCATGTTCCCCGATACAAAACGTCATTATCAGCTTCGACATCATCCAGAGCTACAAGCTAGACTACAGTTCCGATCATGGCTCAAAAGACAATTGACAGAAGGCCTGCAAGAGAAGGGCTTTACGGACGTCGAGACACCGACTCTATTCAAGTCGACTCCCGAGGGCGCACGGGAATTCCTCGTACCTACCCGCCGACCCGGTTTTGCATACGCTCTTACCCAGAGTCCCCAGCAGTACAAGCAGGTTCTCATGGCGAGCGGTATACCACGATATATGCAGTGGGCGCGCTGTTACCGTGATGAGGATGCTCGTACGGATCGCCAGCCTGAGTTTACGCAGCTTGATATGGAGTGGGCGTTTGCGAACGCTGAGGTGGTCAGGAAAGATGTTACGGATATTGTGATGCGTTCTCTGGAAGCTTTAAGGCCTGCGCACAGCTACAGGACGATTCGAGGCAGTCGTGTGCCTGTTGTATCGGATATTCCTGAGGGTTCTCGTCCTGAGGATGAGCCTGTTCAGCACAGGTTTACGACGCTTACGTTCCAAGAGTGCATAAAGATGTATGGAACCGATAAGCCAGACTTGCGCCTTCCAGGAAGGGTACGTTTCACGGTCTGGCTTTTGATGCTATAACTGACAATTTCTAGATTCATGCCGTACCAAACGAGATGTGTGAACAATTCGCAAGCATGATGACTTACCTCAATGACCCCCTGATCGAAGCGTTCCATGTCCCCATCAAAGAACAGGAAGACGATGTCCCCAGGCCCAAACAGTTCACAGAGCAGTTTATCGAAACGTTACCAAAACACGTACGCGAAAATAAGGACGGAATGCCCGTGATACTCGTATGCGACTCCAGGCAACCCCGCGGCGGCTTCTCATCGCTCGGTGTTGAGTGTGACGAAATTGTCAATGTCGCCACAGGAGGCAAGGGCGTTGTCGAAGGCGATATAATCGTCTTTCAAGCTCGCGAGAAGCCAAAGGGTCAGTACTACCGCGCTTCCACGGCGATCGGTGAAATTCGCAACGAGTTGTACAAGAAGCTCCTCGCCAATGGCCTTGTAGACGTGTTGCCGCAACCCGGTAGTCCAGAATCCATGCAATTCGTCTGGGTGACGGATTTCCCCATGTTCAAACCTACCGGAGACGACAACGACCCAGGTCAAGAGGGCGCCGCCGGCATAGCAGCAGCGCACCACCCCTTCACAGCGCCTAAATCCAAGGCCGATCTAGAACTCCTCTTCACAGATCCCCTACAAGCCAAGAGCGCAGCCTACGACCTTGTCCTTAACGGCGTAGAAGTCGGCGGTGGCAGCGAGCGTATTCACATTCCGAAGGTGCAAGAATTCATTATGCGCGACATTCTCAAAATGAAAGACAGTCGTATCGAGGATTTTACACATCTATTTGATGCCTTGAGGGCAGGATGTCCGCCGCATGCTGGGTTTGCGCTGGGTTTTGATCGGTTGGTGGCGCTTATGACTGATACGACGACTGTGCGCGATGTTATGGCGTTTCCGAAGACGATGAAGGGCGAGGATCCGTTTGTTAAGGCGCCGACGAAGGTAACGGCTGAGCAGCTTTTGCCGTATGGATTGCAGTTCCGAAGTAAGGCGAAAGAGAACCCCGTTGGACCTGATGTATGAAGAAGGGCTTATAGAATCGCGACTCACTGGTTTGGATGTCATGATTGGGGTATAGAATTGTATATTATTGTAAATGTATTATAGTCAGAACAAGTACAAAATCCCAATTAAATCAAGGAACGGTTGAATATGCATTTCTCTAGGTTGCATTTGTCTGTAATGGTCATGCACGATCTTCAGTATGAATTGTTCTCCTAAGTAGATCTTTGCCGCTCATGATTCAGCGTCATTTCTCATTCCCTCTGCGTATCTGAGCCATTCTCGACCACACGTTGTAGTGATGGCGTGCTCTATGCCCCAGGGTTCCGTAAACTCCAATGCGAATGAAAGTAAAGTACATGCTGCATAAGGTATCTCGAAGTGAAAGTCAAAAGTCGTTTAAGCCATGAGGCCAAAGGCAGCGGCACCAAGGGCAGCCATCATAGCGACAACACCGGCCTGGCCACCAATGCTCGTGGCAGCGTTATCGTTTGCAGCAGTGGCGCTAGCGGAGGCCTCGTTGAGAGCAGTGCTGACTCGGGAGCTGAGACCGTCAAGAGCGGTGCTGTAGCGGGAGGCGACGTCGGAGCCATGTTCTTGGGCCCAGCTCTTGGCCTCGCCGCCGTGCTGGGAGGCCCAGGATCGGGCTTCGGAGTAGTGGCTCTTGACCCAGTCCTCGGCGTTACCGCCGACTTCGCTGGCCCTGCCCTCGGCCCAGCTCTTGACGTCGTCGGGGATGTCGCGGCGGAGGACGGGGGGTTCGGTGATTTTGGGGGCTGCGACTGGCTCAGCAGCGGCAAGGCTGGCGGCAGCGAGGATAGCGAGCTTGGTGAAGAGCATTTTGGACGAAGTTGTTGTTGCGGTGGTGGGTGGTTTGATGTGCCTAGTTGAGATGTGGAGTTGTTGAGTGAAGGTGTTAAAGAGAAGTGGTGTATCCGTATTTATGAACGACTGTGAATGATGAGCAAGAGAAAGAGAAACAGCCGGTAAAAGGGCAGCTTGTGCCTTGATATAGCTCCCAATCTCCCTTGTGCGCCTCAACTTAATTGCTCCCGTCCTCTCATGTCATTTCAGGCCCTGCATGAAAACACCCTAGCACACTGCGTCATGTCCCACCACTGCAACCCTGCACTCACCCAGCCACAGCCAGTTATCGTCCTGCCCCTGTGTCGATCAAAGATTGTTTCCAAGGCTGCGCCATCCAGCGATGTCATCGCAGATGAATCCAACCTCTCAGGTGTAACCCTCGGCTCCACCACTTTCTGTTCCTGGGTTTCAGAGACTTGTCATGACATTCCAGCTGGAGGCGGGTTGCAGTGTACCTGGGACTCAACCTGTTTCAGACCTACTAGAATGCATTGTGGTCTATTTAGAGAAATACAATATGTATGCGTTCCATTAATTCTGCCAGCCACGTCCACGCGGCAACCAAGCCACATGTTTGCGTGCGTTGTACCTCTGTACCGTTACAACTCCACGTCGGTAACTTTACCTTCGCCTGTTCTATTCCATGGCGCTGTGCTTATTCATATCTTTAATTTTTAACCGTTTTACCCCAGTTATTGTAGATAAACTTCCATCCATCCAATTACCTCTGCTGCGCCCGAGGCCTCCCGGTCACAAGCCGACCACCACATAACGCTCTATCTCTTCGGTGACTTATGGTGACCAGACAGAGGCAAATATGACGATGAAGATCACTGATAGCAGGACTTTGGGAGACTTTGACGCGTGTTTGCGTGACACCACCTACAGTCCTGCATACGTAGGTCACGTAACATATAGTAATTGCTGCTGAACAGGTTGAGAAAAAGGTTAATAAAAAACAGGTCTAATAGTATAGAATCCCGTTTTTCTTCTCTCATCGGCTGAATCACTCGCCATAAAGATATCCCTTGACACTTTTCGCCAACGCCCAATTATTCTACGCTCAAAACATGTCAGCTACCCTGTGCTGGCAGACACGGTTGACGTGCCTTTACTGCTGGAGCCTGCATGCTTTCTGTCAATATGCCGTCTTGTGTTGGTTCGTCTTGTGAACTCTTCACCACATATGGGACATGGTATTTTCTTTCTGATGTTAGTTTTGGGCTCCTGGCCTGTAATGGATTTTGCGCGTGGGTTTCTTCCGCTAAGTATTGTGTTCGTAAATGCACAAACCGCTTTACTTTAGAGAACTCGACAAAGGCGTCGTCAGGTATAATCCACTCGGCAAAGTGTCAATATAAAAGCACTCTCGAACGTAGGGTCAACTGTCGATATCGAGGGGCTGTGTTGGGTCATAGTCGAGCCGCTGCCATACATGTGGCTGCGGCTGCGGCTGCGGGTAAGCGACTGGCGGCGCGGAAAACGCCAGAGTGGAATCGAATTCTTCATATGCCAGGCCTGTGAGATATCTCGGGCTTGTGCGTTCGTAAACAAACGATCCATGTTGTGGGACCCAAGGGCCCCGGCCAAACCGCGAGGACGCAACTGGTCGTAGGGGTACGTCTGATTCTGCTGGCCGTATATTGGCGAATGCTGAGGTTCAAGACGAAAAGTATTTGGCGACGTCGGGTAAGGGTAGGTGTATGGAATAGAGAGTGGTGTTTCGCTGCGACGCTGTTGTTTGTGTTCTCCTAAGTTCAAGTCCATAAGATCGAGGTGATCCCAAGCCTCTGGCCACAGTCGACAGGCGAGAAGCTTGAAGGCCTGTCTCTTGTCCTCCTCTTCAAGTGCATCTATCCATACATAAGCGAAAACCGGCGAGAATATCGCTCTCAGTAAGCCTGCCCCTGGCATACAGGAGACGGGAAACGGCATATGTCAAGCTGCAGAAGGCAAATATCTTGGTGCAGTCATTAGGTGCCGGGCCAGTCAAGGTGTCGTAGAAGGCAAAAGCTCCTGCTTGTCGAAGACCTTTGGCGTCATGATACTTGGCGCGGATTTGTTGATTGCTGGTAGGTTGAGATCTTGGGCAACGCCAGAGAAGTGTCCCCACAGGATTTGCATACCATCGTAGACTGTTCGAATAGAGGACAAGGCATTTTACGAGCCTGATTGTTGGGGTCGGCGATATAAGGCTGTGAGCCTGGTGCGTTATTGGTAGGGGCCGCATTGCACAACAAGTTCAACTCAAGTGCAAGATTGTCTTGGTGGTGGCTGGTTGCCTGTTCTGGCTGTGTTTCATTGAAGTATAAAATGCCCGTAAAGAGTCCAACTAATTCTGCGAGGGCTCTCTGACTGTCTTGGGTCGCTCCATAACCCCCAACACCAGCACGTGTGACGCCGCCTGCAAACAAGTGCAAGTCTCCGTACCTGTCGAGGTCAGCCATAATTTTGGATATGTATGCTGATGGAAATCGGATATGTGGTGGGTGACGATTCAGGAACGAGAGGCAACAAGGTTGAAGAACAAAGGCGCAATGGTTCGCCAGAGCTCCAGGATTTATTTGAAGCCCATTGTTCCTGTCGAAGGCCTATGGATCGATGCGGCTCTGGGTGGGTGAGCTGTGAGTCGACTTACCAGCAGTCCGGGGAACCTGCTAACTATCTCACAACTACCGCTGGACATGGGGGATTACCACTGGGATGGGGCCTGGAGTGTCTTGGCATACGTCGGAGAAGCTCGATTGACATGGAAGGGAGGTTTCTCACTGCATAGGTTGGGAAAAAGCAATTATAAGCCATATTGGGTGCTCATGAGCAGCTCCTCTTGCCTGCAGCACCTACATACCTACCTAGTTCAAGAGCAGTACGAGCACTAAGTAAGCAGCCTAACAGCATGACGGGTTTCATGTCATCGTAAAAAGAAGTATACGAGCAAAACATATTGTTCATTGGCTCCTCGTGAGTTGCCTATGAGTTACTCATGAGTATGAAGATGCCGAGTGAGGTCGTCCCACCCAGGAATCTGTGATTGATCTTGGACAGACGACCAATCTACTAAAACTCATATAAGTAACCCATGATAACAACCAGACAGAATATGGCACCAAAGTCAAAAACTCATTACCGAACAAAGTCCACCCAGCAGTGATCCGCCGCGTTCAACAATGCCTCAAGAAACGGCTCAGTAATCTCCCGGCTGACAGGTCTTGGTCTGGTTGCCAATAATAGAAATTTCGGGTATGCATATATGGATCTAGATTTAATATTACTGTTGGCTGTTCTAAATGCCATACGAGTACCTATTCAGCTTGTCATCCGTCTCAGAGGATGAGCCTCAGTGTTGAACACCCACTCATCCAAACTAATCATCTCCTCATTCGAGAAGATCAGATAAAAGTACTTCAACGTCTCCGCCATCCAGAAGCTCTCCATGTAATCCTTATGCTTAACCTCTTCAGCGTTGACATCCTCCACTGCCGCAAACGCCTCTTTCGTCTCAGTAGCAGCACGGATCGAGGTCCACATTTCCCACGCAATATCCCTGAATTCTTCCTTACCGGTGATGCGATACATATATAAAACACTCTCTATTGTCTCTGGCCGAAGCAGATATGATGAGTCTTTGGTGCGAAAGCCGAGAGGTTCTATCTCGAAAATGGTGTCGAAGTCGCAGGGCTCGAGTGTTGGACAGCGGTCGACTTGCGCAATTTCAGGCATGAGACCGGTTGGATATACAGTGTATGCTTTTACACACCCTCGGGTGAGCTTCTCGCCGATAACGACGTGGTCATCGCGTCCAAGCACTCTTCCTCCGAGGGCATACATACCCCCAGCGAAACAAGTGAGATGCTCGACGTGAGTCTTCAATCGTGGCTCTTTGGCTCGGGGAGCAAAAGATGCTTCTCCTAGCATAAGAATGTCATCCTTGTCAGGCAGCATCGGTCGGAACATCAAGTGTTTAATAGCAGCATCGGCAGCAGCGAGGTACATCTTCTCGTACTTGGGCTCAAGTCCGCCCAAAAGAAGGTACTGTTTGATGAGATACTCGTAAAGAGAGTCGCCGTTAGCTCCCAAACCGAAAGTATCGGCAGTAATCCGGAATCCATCCTCGGCGTTGATCTGAAGAGGCCAGAGTCCAGGAATGGCGGTTTCGTTCTGTGTTCGCTCAAAAGCCTTGGTGATGAGGTCAATGGCGTGGTAGTACTTGGGATTACCTGTCTGCTGGGAAAGACGGGTAAACTCCATGCTCATACTGCCCAAACTAGCGGCGCTTTGTCGTGGTTCTGGACGGCCATTTCCTTGTTTCAGGTCCCGGAATTTGATGGTATGTGGTGGCATGTGTTCGGAATTGTCAAAGGTGCCGTACAAAAGATCTCCCAGCTCAATTGCCTTGGCCAGCAAGGCGCTCTCTCCGCTGAGCTCATATGCCGAAAGTAAACCTCCAAGATGTCGAATGGTGGTCTCGAAGACATTGAATCCGTCGCTTTTAGCAAGGTCCCAGTCCATGCGGGTTACAAAGTCGACTGCCCTGTAGAATTGACGCTTCATGCCCATGATCCACAAAGTGTCGAGGTTATCGCAGATGGTAGCAGCCCATCCACCAAAAGGATCACGACCCTGCAAGCTCAATGGGGTCAATTCATCACTTCCCCAGGCATACTTTTCATACGCAGCCCAGGTCTTCTGGAACGCTTTCTTGATTTCTTTCCGTCTTTGATCTGCGGTCGCAAGATCTCGTTTCCTCAATTCAGGGTTGGAGAAGTCGTACTGAATTCGTGGCAGTTTGACAGGTGGCCCGCGAGGTGGTTTGGCCATGTTGTTGACGGCTAATGGATGCTGTAGAGTATGTTTGCTCCAATCATAGCTGCTGGGGATGAATTGGATCCTGGGATTCGATATTTGTTTGAAGAAGCAATAGAACATAAACAAGGTAATGAGGAGCGAGAGTATCGCCCTCGACGGCGTAAAAGGTAATCCTACGCCCATTGTCTCGAAAGCACAGCGATTGAAAAGAATACACAGACAAGGAAAGATAAGGAATCTAATACTGCTTCAATTCAGGTCACCATTGAGACCACAAAGAGTGTCAAGAATGTTGATCCAATGCCGAGTGAGAGAAGATGGCAACTAAAGGAGATCAGGGCCAAGTAAAATCTTATACGACTCAAGCTCAAGGGATCAGATCAGTTACAAGGGTTCAGACAAGGAATCAAACACTCCTGAGCCTCGTTCCCCCACATTGACACGCAAGCTTCTAAGAATACCCTGCAGGTATGGAGTCTGGGAGGACGCTATCTTACCTATGACATACCAATGGAAGGGATAAGCTTGTTGTCGGACAATAAACACCCGACTCGACAGCGGGCAAGAAAAGGGCGCAGACATGCCCGCAGATTTTCAGGGGCGCATTAGCGGTTATGTGCCCTGAAAGTCAGATTGTCAGAAGCTAAAACTGCTGACAGTCGGACTGGCTAAAACCCCCTGCATAAGCAAGCCAGCCACTTGGCCAAGGAACTGGTTGTTCATGATGTGACGGGCAATTAAGATGAAAAAAGCTTGGTCCTGAATCTAAAATCAACACCAAGAATGGCCCGACGTTTTTCCAGTTTGAGCCACTTCACCAACCGGATGGGAATTTAGCTTCCGGTTATGCATGGCCATAACCATGTTTAACGCGACATCAACCGTATATGTGTGTACGTACATAGTAGTCACCTGTGGCGGTGCCCGGGTTTTGTCAAGCCACATTTTACCCAGCCTTTATCTTATCTCACCGCCAAAAATCTCAAATTCTGCCGCTTTTCAAGCTCCAACAAGCGCCAGTGATTGCTTTATTCTTCACTCTGCTTCACATCTCACTGTATACAAACCACAACCCGCAAAAATGTCGTCTATGCGAAATGCTGTCGCTCGGCGCCCTCATCGTGAGCGTGCGCAACCTCTAGAGCGCCGACGTCTTGGTCTTCTCGAGAAGCACAAGGTTTGTTCTCTCCCAACCCCCACCAACGATCAGCTTCTGACCATCGCAGGATTACTCTCTCCGAGCCAAGGACTTCAACAAAAAGAAAGCGCAGCTCAAGAGCCTTCGCGAAAAGGCCGCTGACAGAAACGAGGATGAGTTCTACTTTGGTATGATGTCCCGCAAGGGACCCGGATCGAGAATCCAAGACGGCAAGCGATGGACGGGAACAGTCAACGGCGATCGGGGGAACAAGGTGATGGACGTCGATACCGTGCGACTTCTCAAGACTCAAGATATGGGATATATCCGAACGATGCGACAGGTTGTTGCGAAAGAAGTTGCCAGATTGGAAGAACAGGTAGTTCTTACCCGAGGCTTCGACAAGCTTGACGAAGATGAGGAGGACGAGGAAAATAGCGACTCTGAATTTGACTTCGCCACCGCCCCTTCAAAACTCAAGGCTCCCCGAAAAATCGTATTCATGGACGATGAGGAGCAGCGCAAGGAAACAATACAGGACCATCTGGACTTGGAGGACGAGAACGACGCCGATAAAACTTCTGAAGGATTGGACGATGAGCAAAAAGACGCCGAGATTGAGCGCGAAAAGGCCCTCCGTCGTCTCCGTCGCCAACTCGAAAATGGACGTAAGAAGCTCAAGGTCCTGACAGACGCCGAGGGTGAACTCGAGATCCAGCGGGCAAAGATGGCCAAGACAGCGACGTCGGGAGGAACCACACGCAAAGGAAAGAAGATCATGGTGCGGACACGGAAGCGATAAGCCTAATACATCATTTCAACGGAAAGATTACTGTTTCTCGTCTTTTTGCATTCCTTCATTTCCTCGTTACGGCTCGTTTTGCAGTGCATAGTCCGTCAGAACCAAAGCTAATAGATACCCTCAAAACGCCACGGGTGTATGATTCTACATGATACAGAAAATATGACAAAAGATGGCTGATCCCCTTGCGCTCTATTAAACTCCGTCTTGTCCTTTCATTAATACTTCGATCCTACACATTTGTAGCATCCCTTGAATGCGACGCCCACGCATTTGAAGCTTATTGTCAATATCCAGATGAAGCATGCGAACAGGCTCTTTGTGATCTTGACGATTACGCGGATCAGGAAGGGTAGTTTGTCTTCTTTTTCTTTGCCTTTGTTTTTGCCGAGACTGTCGTTCTGGCTCTCGACGTCGATCTCGAAGGCCTCCATCTTGCGTTTCTTTTTCTCCTCGCGTTTGCTCATTTTGCTGAGGCGCTTTTCCTGCTTGGCTGTGAGGATCAGCGGTGGCGGGGGCTCGAAGACTTCAACGGCGGGGGCGTTCTTTTCGTCTATTGATGCGACGAGGAGAAGAGCTGTGACGGCGACGTCGACGATGAAGTACGATTCTATCATTGAGGCGATGGCTGTGTCGATCTCGAGCCAGCCGCCGCCGGTGCCGTCGCGCGTGAGTTTGGCGAGATGTTGGGGTGACTCATTGTGCTCGAGGGTGTATTCAACACGGGACCATGAAGGTGAACGTTCGATCGTGACACAGAATGGCGACGCGAGAGCAGGATGGACGAGGAAGTGGTGTGAACTGTCATCATCCCAGACAAGACGTGCACATTCTCTCTCTGCCATCATCACAGACTGGGGATCCTGTGATCTCTCAATGGCCATTTTGGTAGCAGGCGTGGGCATGAGAAGCGCAACGAGGCCGTCATTGGGAGGATGTCTCCGCGACTCTTCTTCCAAAGTCGTAGTTAGAGCTTCCTGCCAATGCTTGGTATCGGTGGTTTTACTGCTTGAGCTACTGCTGTTGTTCCCGACAGCACCACTGACGCTGCTTGTTGAAGAACTCGCTTCAGGCTTGGGAGCTTTATATGTTTTATTGGGATCATATTTTGTGAGAGTGACGTATGCCGAAGCCGATGTCGGGTCTAGACGGAGGTTGTAAAAGGGCTGCGTTGCGGATGAGAGACTGTATACCGGGGCGTCTTTCTCTTGGCCTAACTTCATGCAGTACACTCTCCCTTCAGAAGACGAGGCTTGCCATCCATTGGCGACCTTCCAATAGCTCCTGAGCTCGTCGTTCGAACTGACGGTTGGAACATGCGGAGGCTCTTGTTGTTGGGCGGTCCGATGCGGCCATGAAGTCTGTGCAGATTGGATACTCATGGGACTGATCACTGGGCTTCGAATGGCGTTCCTCGAGGTATTTCCGACTGATGCCTCATGATATGTCTGACGACTAACAACAGCTCTTGGAATCTCTGCGGGTCGGGTCTCTGCGGGAAAATAGTTCTGCTGGCCGAGTGGCACGTCTGGGTTGTACGCTGGGAAGATGGAGCGGAGTGGTTGAGCAGTAGCCTCACCACCCAGAGGCGGCTTGGCTATGGAACTTCGAGATTGATCACTGCTGGTTCGACCGGATGCGTTTCCTTGTACGAAACCTGTATCGGAACGTCCTGGGATTTGAACCGTTGGTCTTGGCCGTTGAACCTTGACGGGCTTAGGGATATTCTGCTGCTGTTGTATAGGGTCGAATTCAATGGGCGTATGGGCCCTGTTTTGAGGTGTCTGAACTCTATTCTGTGGCGTCTGCCGTCCATTTCTCGGGGGTGAAACCGGTATAGATGGTTGAGCTGGTTCTGGAGACATAGCCCGTGGTGTTACCACACGTCGGTCGTTAGGCGTAGGAGCTCTGCGCTCGCGAGATTCCGAGCGACGAGGTCGAGGTGTTTGATTCCGTGAAGCCAGCGGCGGTTTGGATGAGTTGGGACTCGGGAACAGAGAGAACCCTCCTGGGGCTGGGGTCGACATCTCTATATCAAACAGGAGTGTGCTTCTTCCCAGAAGAAGACGTTGGGTGTATAAAAAATAAAGTTGTCAAGACTAGCTAGACGACGAAGAATCAATTGTGCACTGCTACAGTTTCATGATCAAAACAAAAATTGGGATATGAATGTTCCACTTAAAAAAAGAATAAACAGAACAGAACAGAACAGAACAGAACAGAACAGAGAAACAGGCATGATTTCCCCAGAGAAAATAAGCATTGGATGTTGGTTGATATTATATCTCGTCCATCAGCGAGCGGTTTAAGCGCTCGCATCTTACATATGTACCTAGGTAGGTAGACTAACACGGTTAAAAATAGCATCCTTTAGAGGAGCCAATGAACGGCCGCATCACACTGCAGCAGCGACTTAACCGCCCAGAGACGCGCTCCCAAGAGGGGAAACACGACCGTCATTGGTCGAGGGGGAATGAATTGGGTTGGACGGGGAGTGTTTTTACTGGTCTTGGGAAATAGAAATGGCGGGTGATTGATGTGATTGTATGTTGCGAGATGTGCTTCGAAAGGCGGGGGAGGATTGTAAGTGGTGATTGATGAGCTGAAAGAGCAATTGAGCCTATTGCGGGAGACAGGGAGGGAGTATTGGAGACGATCAAAGATATACTAACTACCCATCCTTGCTTTTTCTTAAACGGAACAGATCATCTAAAAAGTGAGGGCCTCAAATGCGGTTCTTATTCCCGTTTGACCGTGACCGTGCAGGACGACTTGAAACTTTGACGGTTCACCGCTTGATGCGCGTAACCCATTGTTGCATACATGAACTGCTGATTCCACCACTGAAGGAATTGTCTGTGGGTTAGTGAAAAGTTCTTACAGGTGCGTGCTAGATAAGCAGAGATGGGCGGCAACTATCACAATTCGTCGGCCTGGTTAACGAATCTACCCGACGATCTTGTTTGTATGAGGCACGGCATGTTTGGGTATTGGCATTGGCTGCATGCTCTTAAACAGTCTGAGCGTAGACTATCCTCCCTGTCAAACATCACGGTTATCATTTTCCAGTAGTTGAGCTGACTTTTCAATATGCCCGTTTATCATATATACATACATACCACGTCTTGTACATCCATATGTCGCCTTTTTTATTCTTACAAACAAAACCCCCACTCTCAACTACCTATACAGTAGTAGCCCTCTCAGAGCGTAGATGTTTCAATGTTCCCCAAACGCCACAGATGTCACAATTCATTATCATTGTCCCTCGCCCCTCGGCCTGTCCTTTGCCGTGAGTCCATGTATCCTCTCGCCCCTCTCCTCCATCTCCTTCTGTCTCGACAGCCGCACATGCTCTGGCAATCCCCACCACTCGCGCATAAAGTCCTCCTGGGCCTGCGCGACTCTGGCCTTGCGCTCGCGCTCCCGCTGGCGCTCCATCCGCATGGCGAACCACTCCTCGCGTGCCTCGTCGTGGGCCGTCTGCGTGGCGTGCAGTTTCATGCAGCTGTTCATGACGCGGTGTTCGGGGCGGCAGGCGAAGGAGACGGTGAATGTGCGGCCGAGGGCGCACGCGGCGAAAGCTGGTGTTGTGTTAGATGTATGTCCATGGCCTGATGTTTGAAGTTTGAGTTTGGAGATTGTGTGAACGCACCCTTAATCTCTTGGGCGCATTCCTTTCGGACTTTTTGGTAGAAGATGTCTCGGACTTGTGCTTCCTGCGATGCAGAGAGAGGCAGAGGATTTCTTGACGGGACTCCGAGCTTCTCCTCCGGGGGGTTCTGGACGGCCATTGCAGCCATGGGACGAGCGCTGGGACTCGGAGTCGTAGGTATAGTATAGAAGACGCCCGTAGTAGATCGTAAATGGGCGTCTGTGCCGTTTGGGCGTTTGAGCGGATCGTTAAAGTCGACTGGAGCTACATCAGACGAGGAGCTTGCGGGATGCCCGAGAGGTGAGCCCATGAGTGAGTGAGTAGGCGGCAGAATTACTTGACCGCCTTCCTCTTTTGGACCGATCCAACTACACCATGGTCCATGAGTGAGATTTGCTTCAGTTATTGCTCAATCAATTTTTTACGGCTCATATCTTTGAGTGTTTATCATCTCATTAACCGTATCTTTGATTAATATGAAGGGCTTCTCTACGTAGATGTTGGCATCACCAACTCTCTCCCGTCTTGACAGGGTATATGCACCCTTACACTGGCAAGACAATTAATAAATTTCGCTTATAAAACCTAGCCACTCATCCCATAACTTATATGAATTGTATTGAAGCCTTTTCAACCGTCTATTGTCTCTCCATTGGTGCTACCTCGGCTATTACAACCTTAATCAACCAACAGAGACCAGGGGTTGGCTAAATCAGTAAGTGTATTGAACAAACATCATCGTGAACTTTCAAAGATTGAATATGTCGGGAAAATCTTGTCTTCTCCAATGTGGCTGGTCAAGGGCCATGGAGTGAAATATTTTGTCTATAAAAGACCACCGGCTTTCTCTCGAACTTCATATCACCTCTCAATCTCTATCACAATACCATCTCCCATTCCAAAATCTATCAATATGAAGTCGACTGGTGCCACATCCTAACCTGCTGAGAGCATGATATTGTCAACACCATCAACCAAGTCCTAGCCCAAGCCAGTCAATCGGATGCCAAAGGTCTCGGTGTCAAGGCTGAGCTCTATAAACTGACCATCATGATAAACAGGTATAGTCTGGTCCATCTGGCAAGTTCAAGCCTCACGTAGACACTCCACGATCTGATCTCCAGATGGGTTCCCTTGTTGTTTGTCTTCCTGTTGAGCACAAAGGTGAGTTGCACGATAACGATATCTGGTCTGCACTAACAACGGTGAACTTCAGGTGGCCAGCTTGCAGTTCGACACGGAGGTCGTGAAATTGTCTTTGACTGGGCATGTCGAAGCAAAGGCACTATGCAATGCGCTGCCTTCTTTCAACCATCGTCGCTTCGACTGTACCATCCCGTCGGTCTCTGAGGGCAGAAGAACTCGTCTCTGAGTGGGTAGCTGGATATTTTCTGGAACACAGAACATGTCTTCGATGGGCTCGAATGGAACGCAAAGACCTTCGAACACGGGAGGCCGCAGAAGAGCTACCCAGCCAAATTGTCGGTATCTATATTGATAATATCACAAGGGAGCGCCACAAAGTCCAGGGCTTCCACATCGGTATATCTGTTCTCAATACCGAGTCTCTTGGCGCTACGCTGTCTCTCTGGTCCGCCAGGTCCTCGTTTCAACCTGGCAAACCGAGTTATACACTCACATTACTTGGTTGTCAAAAATACTAGACAGGCCAAGTACAAAGACAGCATGTTCAGGTTTGGAATAGGGAAATCTATTCCGCTGGCGGAGCTCGAGTCGAACCTCGAAGATATAATCGAGGTTTCGAACTTGAATCATATTACCCATGGGCAAAGCAAAGACCTTTCGGTGCTGAGCGATCTCGGAATCTCACTCAGCCCGCTTTGCACGATGGACACGGCCAGCGCCTCACAGGACATCTTGTGGCTTCCCAGCCGACCCGACCTGCACAGAGCCCTGGCCATGCGCCGGTGACCAAGTTCAGAGGGAATAAAGCGAGCCTAGCTGTCGAGAAGGACGAGGCGTAGAGGCCAGGGAACATGGGATACTCGTCGTGTTAGTACATATTTCCAGTCTAGATGATGGGAGAGATCTTAGTTGCTTATAAGAAGTACGTGGAATGAATATGATGAGGGTTTTGGTGGTGTAGATGAATATCCTCAACGGGCATGGGATGAAAGAGCGGGTGCTACTTTTCAAATTCGGCTTCTGGATTAATTATCTCTTTATGAGTAAATGATAATGGCAATATAAACATTGATTGATACCAATAATTTATCATTAATCTCAAAAAACCGTGCATCACTTCGTAAGCAATGGCATAAGTAAATGCATAAAGTCCCTTTGCAATGTTGCGTTGGCATAGGATACATCAAAGACTAGAAGACAAGCAGAACTCCACGCGCCACAAATCATCATCACCATCAATCTCACGTGCTCTTCAACTCATCTACTGCTGGGGATAGGCTTGGGGGGGATAAGGTTGTGGCTGTGGAGGTGGTGACATGGAAGTGGGAGGCGTGGAGTATTGAGTCTGAGCCGGAAGCTCGCTACTATAAGACTGGGTTTGTTGATACGGCTGAGGAGGGTACTGTCCGTAGTTCTGCTGACCCTGGAACTGCTGATCTTGGGGGGAGTAGGGGGCTGCGGGAGGAGGATAAGCACCCTGTTGTTGGTATGGGCTCTGGGCAGGGGGGTTCTGTGGGGGGTATTGTTGTTGATGCTGAGGGGCGAACTGTCCAGGAGCAGGCTGTTGCTGGTATTGTTGAGGCGCAGTCTGAGGTTGAACAGGTTGAACCATAGTTTGAGCTTCCACCTTGGGTTCCATTTGGTAGTTGCTTGGAGAAGTTGAGCTTGTAAGATCGACGGCGAATCGGCCCTCCTTGCGACCTCGGAGGAACATGATCAGGGTCCAGAGGAAGGTCGCAATAAACAAAATCCTGGAAACATACTGTTAGTCAAGACGACTTGCGAACCTCCAAGATTGAGGCATAACTTACCAGACCAAAGCACCAACACCTGCAACAGCAGCAAGCATAGCCAGGCCAGGCTTGAAAAGAATTACGTTTTCCCCATCACGCTTATACACGACACAAGTCTTGCTATCTGTGAGACTTCCATCATCACGACAACCATCGACGTTGACATGGACAACATATTTGGCACGTCGAGCAGCGGTGGCAGCCCAGGCCGCAAGCCACAGGATCGTCAAAAGTCCATCTAGGCAAATAACCACAATGACATTATAGGCGTTTTGAAGACTGGGGAATTTCTCTGTGAAGACGGTGTATGCGGCGATGATCCATGTGATGATGGCCTAGGAGTGACTGTTAGAAGCCTGTGATCAAGAGTCGAGGTTTAAGGAAACTTACAACGGCGAGTGAGAAGCTTTCCTCTGGTAAAGTTGCATCGTGCATCAAACGGGCACAAAGCCCGAGGATAATGAAGGAGAGAAAGACCTGAAGACCACGTATGATGATGATCCAGAGTGGTGTCTTGAGAACATGGTTCCCCTCCGCCTTGGCTTGCTGTTGTTCCATGGTTGTTTCCAAACAACGAATAGTATAAGAAAGATACAGGCTACGGCGTAAAGCCAAGAAAGGGGTTTGGCTTGGAAGCTGGGTAGAACGGTTTGCGGCACACCCATTTCCTTGGGGGAAATACAACAGCCTTATAGCTTGGCTCAACTGAGGACAACTCGAGTCAACCAGAGCATACCCAAGGCAGATTTCTACGACAAGGGCCCCTGTAAATGTGTGCATTAGCGTTCTTCAGCCGCACCTGGCTAGGTATTCGGAATGCCTTATCTGTGCTGTTGGGCGCTCTCGCGGGTGGAGTGGAATTGAGGTTTTGAGACACATCTTTGTCGTTCCCGAAATCTACAAATGCGAAATTTCAAGAAATCAAATATATCTTATTATGGGAACAGCCATCTTCTCCTAGTTTCTGATTCTGGTCCAAAAAGTAGATATCATCACCAGTGGTTGTGTAAGTGTCTAGAGTTCTAGACCAACAATTGACAACTGACAAGGACACGGACAATACGGATGCCACCCGAGTTATCACCCCTGTACAATTCCAGCAAGATAAAAGCCGAATGCCGCTACAAATGGGGTGGCTTGTGCAAACAAATAACTAGGTACTCAATTTTAGGCAGTGTGGTAAGCCACTTGGCGCTATTGCTCACTGACAGTTTGTCGTTCTTAAAATATTCTGCGAGGCGTTCTAGTAAGGGCATGGCGTTTTTAACCCGGCCTCTATCTTATAACAGATTCATTGACCATTGATCAAGCCGAGTGTACATATGTGAAAGAAGAATGTTGCAGATGGATATCCCAGATGAGCAAGCTTCCCGAGATTGGTCGAGAACAAAGGTGCATAGATGCCTGCCTGTAACCCTGCATTCAAAGGATTCAGGTAATGCCGGATGCCGATCACATGGATGAGTGACTGCCTGGGAAGTCAGTCTCTCTTCTCCAGGGCGGCTTACAAACGCCAGTAACTGTTGATTGAACCCTCCATTCCTGGTGACATTGACGTGCAATGTTCTCTTTTGGGAATTGTAAGACGGGCGAGTCTTGTCTTATTGGAGAGATGTCAGGAACCTGATAGGCAGAGGCGGAGAAGCAAGGGCTGTGCTGTTCAGCTATTGAAGCTAAATTGTGTAGGGGCGGAATAGTGATGGTGGAGTGCGGAATTTAACTGAAGATGAGATGGGAGATTACCTAGGACACAGTAAGAAGATACTATTGTTCTCGTAACTTTATCACTGACTGATTGGCCAAGTTACAGATTCTCCCTGGGGAATCTAATTATGAGGATATGTCTAAGCACACACACCCAGGACACAATATTTTCAAGTCAAACAGACCAGTCTATTAAGTGCTTTATGCTATGTAATAAAAAGACTCATGTGCCTCGAGTCAACTCATGACTTTAAACGCCTTCATCCAGCCGCCATCATCGTTTCGTTCTTTTCGCTTTTGTATTTATTCTCGTATTCGTTCATTCATCGTATCATCCCCTCATCGTTTACTGCTCGTTGGGGCCCTTGATCAGAACCTTGATCGCCTGTCCCTCCTTGACCTTCTGGAAAGCCTCCTCAGCCTGCTTGAAGTCGACAATTCCGGTGATGAGCTTCTTGACATCGACCTTGCCGGTAGCGACCAGCTCAACAGCAAGGGGATAGTCACCAGCGCCGTATCGGAATGATCCGCTAGCTGTGGCCTCCTTGATGCAGAAAGCCATGATGGGGAAGGTAATGTCAGCCTTGCCCATACCGCCCTGCACGTAGCTTCCGCCGTTCTTGAGGACGTGGATGGAAGCCTGGATGGAAGGCTCAGCACCGCTGGCATCAATGACGACGTCAGCACCTTCGGGGAGACCAGCAAGGTCGAGGATGTTCTTGGCGTTCTCCTCAGGGGCAATGCGCTGAGAGGCATAGACGTGTGTCGAGGCGAAGTCCTTGGCGAAGTCGAGCTTGCTCTGGACAATGTCGACACTGACGATCTTGGAGGCACCGTAGGCCTTGGCGACAGCGGCGCAGAGAAGACCGACGGGTCCAGCACCCATGACAACAACTGAGTCGCCGGGCTTGACGCGGGCCTGCTTGACAATGTGCACGGCGACAGCGAGAGGCTCAATCAGAGCACCCTCCTGCTGGGAGACATTGTCGGGGAGCTTGAAACAAAAGTCGGCGGGAGCAGTCCAGTAGCCGGTCAAGGTGCCGTGATAGGGGGGTGTAGCGGCAAAGACCATATCCGGGCAGAGGTTATACTTGCCAGCGAGGCAGTTCTGGCATCGACGGCAAGGGTAGCCAGGCTCGAGGGCGACGCGGTCACCGACCTTGAGGGTCTTGACCTTGGCACCGACTTCGACGATTGTTCCAGCAGACTCGTGTCCCAGAACCATGGGGTCCTCGACGACAAACTTGCCGATAGAGCCGTGGACCCAGTAGTGCACGTCGGAACCGCAGATGCCGGTGTAGTTGACGGCGACGAGGACATCGTGAGGGCTCTCGAGGGCGGGCTTGGGACGCTCCTCGAAGGAGACATCGCCGGGCTTGTTGAGGACAAAGGACAGGTTCTGTTAAGAAAAAGGTCAGCCTATATTTTGTGGTGATGATTCGACGTCATGAGGGGACCATGATAGCGGGGTATGAGGTGAGTGAGTGAGGTGAGGTGAGGTGAGGTGTGTAACGAGCTGGGAGTAGACCTACGCTGGCCATTGTTGCTATTGTTTAGCTGTGATGGATTGTAAGAGTGTAAAGAGGAAGAGGAGATGAATTGAGTCGTGTGTCGCTGGTGATGGAGGAGAGTCGTAGCTTGTAGTCCAACGTGGGATATCCGTCTGTCTTATATGGATCACAATGTGGAGTTTCGATAGCAGACAACAGCTTGTCACGAAACACGATTCGAAAAATAGGCTGAAGCAGAATCCCAATCCCAATCCCAATCCCAATCATAGGGAAAATCTGCTGATGAGGGCGGCTTGCAGGCTCATATACGGTACACCCCGTCGCAGCATCACATCACATGGACGGATGGGCATCTGTACTAATTACTGCAAATACCCGTCGAGTTTGACATGACCCCCACAGCGAGACACGTTTTAGCCTCGCCAATCAAAGAGGCCATGGTATCGAGAGCCCAAGACCACAAGACCGACAAGATTCTGCACCGGCTGTCATGACGGGAGCGCTTCAGTTTCTTTTCTTCTGATGATGGTTGACTTTAGCCAGGACATTTACCCGCGCCAATAAGGTTGTGTGTTTTGGTGGATCGGGGATCCGTCGGTGAGAGTTAGACCGGCCGGGAAAGCTCCCAGTAGCTTATTTTATGAGCAATGGAAGCTGGGATTGTACTGTTGGTTCACCCCTCTCTGATGAACAACAGCAGAGTTGTGATTCTCAGATCATTGCAATGCAGTACAACATAGTATGTAGGTAGGTACATACATACATACATAGGGTGACTTGTCCATCCGTCATTCCCCATACAGATGCCAACTTAGGTACTTTCGGCTTTGCATCGGGGTCAGGGATTGATCACTCGACCGTCTTGTTCTTGCGGCTATCAATGAATTATTAGTATTTGCCGACATATTGATGCTTTGTTCCTGCGTCAACTACCGATCCAAAACTCGCGGCGCCGGCGCGGAGCTGCAGCATTGGGAATAGCGCCCGGTTTGTGGATCCGGGGCCGGAGCGGGGAGTCTCGGCGATATGCGATACCATGGGGAGACTATTCTCTGAGCTGCCCGTAGAGAGCCACTGTAATAAATATTTAGGCTACGTGGTCTTGGGTTCATTTCACTTCCTTTTAGCATCATGAGAGCATGAAAAGTTCTAACAGTCCTGCGAGAGTAGTGCTGCATTTAATGCCAAATCATAGTATGGTCTTGAGCAGGGAACGCATAGAATGCAATTGGGTTTTCTCTATTTTATTCCATCGTATCATACAACGCCCATCTATTCTCCATTAGTCAAATTCCACATGAACCATTTCCATTCCAGCTCATACCATACAACAAAAGTCAATTAGCTGAGATTATAGTGTTCCTCCTGGTGACTGGCAGAAGTGTGGCGTTTCGTGGCGCTCTCGTGAGGGTAGTCGTGCTCAATTCTTGGCTCTCCAAGATGCTCCTTGAGAGCAGAAGGAGGAGCGCGAGATGCGTCGACCGCAGCACCGGGGGATTTATGCATGTCGTCTTGATAAGACGCTGTGTCTCTGTAACCTGATTAGTGAGTGTTGTTGCAATGGGGGAGAGGGCACATACGAGGCCTTGGAATGAGAAGAGGGAACCCCAGACACATCCTCTACCAGCGAGTTGATTCTATCTCCTGTACGAATACCCCCGGTCTGTTGTGTCTGGTTGTCGGTCGACTCTAAGGGTGCAGTGCGGCCAAACTCTCGCTGCTCATTGCTATTGTGAGGCTCAGTCTGACAAGATTCGGTATCTTTGACACCCAGCGTCTCCTTGAGCTTTCCCATAAGTTCCGAGTCCATTGTGAATTAAATGTCAAAAGTTAAATAAAGTGGTGCTGGATGCCGAGCAGGCCCGTTCCATTATATGTCTTTGCCTCTTCCGCTCCAACATCACCACTTCCATCATCATTCTTCCCTAATCCCAAACTCTCGCCATGGAAACCTTGTCACCTACCATCTCTCATTCGACAACTCGGGTGATGCGTCATGACAAGTCTGCCATGACGTCGAGAGATCGGCGGAGCCTCGCGATAAGCATATTTCAAACCTAAAATTAGTGTCTCTTCCCTGGTCTAAATTTTCTTGGCGCTGTCCCTGGGGCGATATGAATTTGACCTTCTTCCGCGGATCTTGCTGTGTGTGACATTGGCCAAGAACTTTGGTCGGTTTGCGTGGTTTTTTTCAAATCCATCATGCATGGGGCCTGAAGCCTTTATCGATGTGCTTCCAGGACAGTAAATCATTTGCTAAGGTCAATAAGAGGGGATTGGGAGGATTATTACGTAGATGGTCCCTGGCTTTGATAAGCTTAAGCAGAATACCTAGGTACGTAAGCCAATGCAAAACCTGGATGGTCAACCAGTCACATAAGCATGCAACCAAGCCAACTAATCAGTGACCCTAGTTCAACGACATGTCTTTATTTCATTTCAATCCCATCGATCAGGTCGAATGCCTCTTATAAACCATCCAGTATCCAGCTCCTAACGCAGCCGCTGTTCCAATCCATGGAAGAGCAATCACTGCAACCTCATACATGTTTCTCTTGACCTTGTCTGTAATGATTCTTCGCAGTTCCGCTGCTTCGTTGACGCAAGGAAATTCCTGGTCTGGCACTTCCTTGTCAAGGAAGTCGCAAAGAGGCTCCCATCCTTCACCCAGGCGATACTCTAGAAGTTGGTCCTCGGGGACCATCTCTCTGATAACACGGTGATGGCGCTCATATGTTTCCCTTCCATTCCTTTGGGCCTCTTCGACTGTGTCGGCCTGGAAAAGACCAAGCATCTGCTTCCGTGCTGATCGACCTGCTACAGACCCGAGAATAGGCTCCAGAACAGAAACGGAGAAGGATACAGCTGGGCCCCAAAGCCGTTGAAGAATACCCTCATCAACACTTTTGAACCAACTCTCATAATCTCGAATGACCAGAACGACCATGGCATCAGGGTAGGCCTCAATGATCTGCGGTGCATACATGGCTGCCATATCGGTAACAGCTTCAGAGTGACCCCAAAGCTCATCCCACTCCTCGCGAGTGAAGGATTTGCCAGTGTAGCTGGGAAGATTCGGGAACGAGGCATCGGTTGCACGCTCGATAATCTCCCAGGCCTCTTTATTGTCGACAGTTTGGAGGCCGTGGAAGACGTCTTTGTAGCCCAGAATGGAGAGAGCTTCGGCCATGGAGGCAGTGCCAGTGCGAGGGAGGCCGAGAGAGAGAACCTTCATCTCGCGCTGTGGCTTGGGTGTGGTGGTTGACATTTTGCTTGTTTGTTTGATGGATTACAGAGGTTGAATGAAGAGAGATGGATGTTTATCAGGTGCAAAATAGGATGTCTCAGACCGCAACATGAGCCACATACGCTAGCTCTGACATGTGGCACGCTGGCGGCATACAATAGCGTCGTATTCAGCGGTTACACCATCATAGCATGAAGGACAACGAAATATGGAGTACTGCATGAAATGAATGAGCTGATATTGATCCATGGAATGCACGTATAGCCTATGACTCACAGTTTCTGCCTATCCCGATTCATCATGCTGGTATTGTTCAGCCATTATGGTAGACAATGTGACTTTATCACGATATTGCATGAGTTACAGTTGTCACTTCCGGGCATGTAAGACGACATGATCTAGAGTAAGTACCTGGCTTGGATTCCAAGAAGGTACCTTCGCTTTTACTCAAGTGGTTGGGTTCTAAAGGTTATGAGCCCGGTGTGTGTAACACATGCACTTCTACTGCCTCTTTATGCTCGTAGATGATTCCGAGAAGGTAGGGTAATACTGAAACAAAATTAGTCAATATTCTCCCGGCATAATAACATCAGAACAACGCAGAAACATTGCTTACCCCTGTGATTAAAAAGTTTATATTCAGTGGACTTGAGCTAACCAGGTTATCTATCAAATGGGAATAAGCTCTTGTTTAACATTTAACTTTCATTTCAAGGAACTATTTTCCGCTTATGCATAGGCAATATCAAAGGGAACTGGGATATCCATGATCCTCATCCTCCTCTCATTATAGCCAGCGGCGTGGTTATCTCAGGGGTCCTCCCTCCGGTAGAGAGCTCGCATCGGGGCTCAACTTATTTCATCTCCCGTCCACCTTTTGGCACTGATCCCTTCACTTTTAAAAAACCCCGTTGTCTTCACCACCTCGCCTTTCTGCGGAAGTGCTGGCCTTTTGAGTTTTTGGCTATCTACCTACTCATGGCAGAATTATAGCTCGAAGTTTTGCAACTCGCTGTGCGTTGTTCACGCCTTCTTCTCGCTGTTGTTGCGGGCAGCGGCCGCTTGGGCATCGACCTTTTCAGAGTCGTGGCGCACGCTGGCCTCGCTGGAGTCGGGGGTAAGATACTCGCCGAAAGTGCGCTGCTCAAGGTCCATGTCCTTCCAGTCGACACCTTGGGACTTGCGGGCTTGTCGGCGGAAGTATACGCGCTTGGCGAACTTCCAGGCTTCGATACCGCCAAAGAAGAGACCGGCAGCAATAAAGACAATGGCCCATTCCCAGGTGATGCCCTTGTGCTTGAAGACCGTGTCGCTGATGACGGGGATGTACTGGATGGGGAAGAGGGTGACGAAGCCGAGCATGATGGCCCAGAAGAGGAACTGGTTGCGCCAGACATCGTGCATCCACTGGGTGAAGTAGAGCTTAGAGCCGGGCTGCATGCGGAAGAAGGATCGTCGCTTGTCAATCATCTCCCAAGCGAGAAACAGGGAGAACCAGGTAAGGCAGGCAAAAGTGGTAGCACGGGCCTTAAAGACTGTCTCACAGCTATCACTGTAGTTGTCGTTGCAGTCCTCGCCAAGTTCACCGTCACCGAAGGCGTAGAGACGAAGGACGAAAGAGCTGAGGCAGAGAGCAGCAATCCAGAGGCCGTAGACAGTCATGTCGATGATGAACTCAAAGGAGAAAACACCGGTCTTGAGAGAGATCGGTGGTCGGCGGAGAATACCAGCGACGGCACGCTCGAAACCGAGACCCATGTCGGGAAGACCAGAAGTCATCATGATGATCCACATGATCTGGACGGGAGCGATGGGGAAGACGGAGAGACCGGTCTTGTCCTTGAAGGCGAGACCGACGAGCAGGACAACGGCTTGGGCGACGTTGGTGGCGAGCACGTGGAGGATGAACTTCTGGATGTTGTCAAAGATACGGCGGCCTTCCTCGATGGCAGCGACGATAGAGGCGAAGTTGTCGTCGCTGAGAACAATATCGGAGGCATCCTTGGCGACATCGGAACCAGCTTGACCCATGGCAATACCAACATCGGCACGGCGGAGAGAGGGAGAATCGTTGACACCATCACCAGTCTGTTCAAGTTAGCACATTGCATCGGAAACAAAGAGGAAGACATACCATAGCGCAGAACTTATCCCGGCGGTGAAGAGCTTCAATCATGCGGACCTTGGTCTGAGGAGCACATCGAGCAATAACAAGAGGAAGGAAAGGAAGCTGATCAACCTCGTCGTCGGTGAGACCATCGAAAGTAGTAGCAGTCATGACCATGGTAGCAGCAGTGTCTTCGGCAACGAGATCCATGCGAGTAGGCAGGATACCGACCTCGATGGCAATAGCCTTGGCAGTCTCGGGGTGGTCACCAGTAAGCATGTGCACGGAGATACCAGCTTCGTGGCACTCTCGGACAGCGGGAGCAGACTCGGGACGGGGGGGATCGTAAAGACCAACAAGGCCGCGGAAAACAAGGTCACACTCAACAGTTGTGCGGTCGATCTCATCACCCTTCTTCATGTCGACGCTGTAGGGCTTGGAAGCAAGAGCAAGGACACGGAGACCCATACCGGCAAAAGACTCCATGTTACGGAGGATCTGCTCGCGGAACTCATCGGTGATGGGGACCTGGTCCTCGTTATCCTCAGGGCAGTAGGTAGTACAGGCACCAATAACACGCTCGACAGCACCCTTGGTGAAGGCAAACAGCTGGCTGGATCGGTTATCCTTCATAATTACAGACATGCGCTTGACGTCGGAATCGAAAGGAAGCTCAGCGATCTCACTGTACTGGTTGGCGGCATCGTGGCTGGTAAGACGGAGACGATTCCAGTCGAAGCGAGAGGCAAGCACCTGGATGGCAATCTCGGTAGGGTCGCCACGGGCGTGCCACTCGCCGTTCTTCTCGTTGACGGTGGCAAGGTTGGCAAGCGATGCAACTTCGAGGAACTTGGCAAGAGAAGACTTGCTCTGGCTGAGCATTTCACTGATGGGAGAGACGGCACCGCAGTCTTCGCCACCTTGCTTGAGGGGAAGCTCATGGGGCTGGCTGCGAGACCAGCGAAGGTCGCCAATGGTAGGGTTGAAAGGCTCGGTAGTGTTCTCGACGAGATAGGTTCCCATTCCAGGGGTCCAGGCTCCACGGGCAACCATCTTACCTTGGGTGAGGGTACCAGTCTTGTCGGAGCAAATATCGGTAACGGCACCAAGAGCCTCAAGAGACTTGAGGTTTCGAACAATGACGTTACGCTCAACCATGCGCTTAGTACCAGCAGCCATGGTGATAGTCAAGACGACAACCAAACTAGCAGGAATCATGGACAGACCAGTAGCGACGGCGTAGATGATAACTTGCTGGGAGGCATCGAAGTCGTTGGCAGCAAGGACGATGATGGCACAGATTACAGCGGTGCCGAAGAGGTAGATTGCCAGTCGGGAGAGCTTCTTTTGCAGAGGAGTGCCGACGTTAACACCAAGGAAACGACCAACGGCGTCGGTAAAGGTAAGAGTATAGGCCTCGAGGTATCGGTGAGGCTTAGCAGAACCATCGGCCTTACGCTTCACGGGGCGGACCTTGCTGTCCTTCTTTCGAAGGGCAGCGGCGATAGCACCAATCTCAGTGCTGGTACCAGTAGCAAAGACAATACCCTTGGCACGACCCTTGGTGACGGTGGAGGAGCTGTAGGCAACGTTGATGCGGTCACCGGGTCCACAGTTGTCGTCAAAGACCTCATCCTCGTTCTTTCGAACGGGCAGAGACTCACCAGTCAACATAGCCTCATCAGTCTCAAAGTTAACAGCCTCAATCAGACTGCAGGATTAGTCAGTAAAGGGGTCGGTGTAAGTGAGAAAGGGTTCAACTCACCGAACATCAGCAGGAATCGTGTCTCCGGTCTTGATTTCCACAAGATCACCGGGAACGACCTCAACAGAGGGAATAACCTTGGAGTCACCATCACGGACAACACTAGCAGTGGGAGAGGACATGGATCGGAGCGAGTCCATAGTCTTCTCTGCAGAGTACTCCTGGAAAAAACCAACGGTGACGTTGAGACCAATGATGAAGGCGACGACGCCACCCTCAATCCATGACTTGATACCAAAAGACACAGCCATTGCAAGAATAAGCACCTTGGCAGACGTCAGTACGTGAGGCCTTCTCGAGAACGGTGGCAGGGATGTGGGTTGGGGTAATCATGGGAACGACGGTCTGCCTAATTAGGCAATGTGCATACTGAGGCGAAAAGAAAAGAAATAGTGCAGCCATCGAGATATGCTTAAACAATAGCTCTGCGGCGTGTGCGGGGTTGCTAATTCGGGGGCGATTGTTTACTCACCAGTGTCATTGCGTTAGCAACCTGGGCGATGATGATCTTGAGGGGCTGAACACCATCAGCTTCACCGAGATCGTTGTTGCCAAACTTCTCATGCCGTTGCTTGGCCTCAGCCGCAGTGAGACCGCTCAGAGTATCAGTATTGAGCTCCTCGACGACTTGGTTAAAGGTCAGTGCGTGAGCAGGACGGCTCATGGGCTCATTGCTCTGCCCCGAGACATGGTTGTCGACGGGATCATCCTTCTTAGCCATGGTGTAAGTCGTGGGTAGCCAGCGGGCGCCAGCTTGAAGGTGTTTGGTTTGGGGATCTCGGCTCGGTGGTTCAAGGTGTGTTCATTAGACAGACCCTCAAGCCTATGTCTGGGGATTCCTGTAAGATGATTTGCAGGAAGCCTTTCGTCTGGCGTCGGAGGGTATGAGATCAAGTGAGACCAGATCCTTGGGAAGACCAGACAGACAGAACATAGATGGTGCGGGGAGATGGGGAAGTCTTATAGACGACGCCCAGTCCATCTCGACCATGAGAGAGTGCAATGCTTATCTCGCCAGAGTCTTGGCTCAAGTCACCATCTGGTTGAGAGGTGATTTCTTTCTCCAGTATGGTGTCCACATTGCCAAGAGGGTTCCCAATTTTTTCCTTCTCTGCTGCACTGCAGTTTGTCTTCCAAAGGCGGGGGTTTTTGCCTGGGAGCGAGAGTCTTGGCGATAAGACGAAACCTTGGATATTGTTGTAATTGTACCTATGTGTATGCAGTGTTGTGTTGAGGGGCCAGCCCCAGCCCCAGACGGACGGACGATAGACCGGGCTTGTCCGAGCCCACGCCGGTCCAAAGACCCCGGGGATCCGGAAGCTGATTGGTGAGACACGGCGCCGTTCTGTACTGTTACTAAACCGTCCTCTACCGTCGAGTCCGGGGGGGGGGGCGTCCTGTTCGCCCGTCGGCACGTCATTTGGAGACTGCACAAGCACCTGTGACGCGGCGTGGCGGGCGCGGCAGCAATTGGCCTTCCTGAGTGGGCGGCTGGCGTCTTGGCTGAGGCTTGGTATTCTTGGGAGACCAGGATGAAAGAGAGCCATTGCTTTTAAGGAACCCGAACTCGAATTCTTCAGCAGTGCCTTGCCTTGTCTTGGAAGAGGGGGCCAAATAGCGGTCATGAGAGGATATCGTCAGTGCTGTCTAGGGTTGTGAGGTCAGAGCCTTGTCTCGTTACAATGTCATCGGTGAGGCTCTCATGAGGCTCAATGTTCCCTCAGCCCAGGACGGCAGTGGAACCTGTCCTCCTGTCCTGTCCTATCCTACGTACATACATACAACCGAGTTCAGTTCACTGCAGTTCATTGCATGCCCATGTTAGTGAACCGACGTTAGACGAGGCGCTTCTGGTTGGGGTAAACAGATGCAGACACCCCTCCCCCTCTATCCATGACACACACTCTCTAATTTGCTACATACTGTATGTAGTAGAGGTGCCCTTTCGGTGGTATTCTCTTCTCGACGAGGAAGGATCAGTATTGGCATTTCTGGGCATACATAATTTATGCTGGTCGAGTTGTCACGTCATTGGGCCATGGTCCGCCGTTTTGTTGCTTTGTCCTTATGGCCTGTTTTTTTTCCTCTTCGTTTTTTATCTGCATGTTGGGTGAGGGATGTCGTGGTTTGTAATTTTTATATGTACATACAATCAAGTCCCTTCATACTAAAAAAAAAACATCTTTCAATGTCAGTCTCACCTGTGACAGAAAAGAACGGGACCGGGTATCAGCCGTACTCAGCTCGACGACTACGGCCCGGATTTAGGTACATCCAACACTCTCACACAGAGATCAGAGGCTGAGACAAACTGCAGCCCAGCCCAGCCCCGGACGGAGCATGTTTGTATCATATTATCCACTTTCGTGTTGCTAGTTGGCCAATCTCATGACTTTATATGCCTCCGTGGACCGAGGAGATCTCTGAGACTTGGGGTTCAAGATCGGATCTCGAGATATGTTTGGTCGAGAGATGAGTTGAGTTTTCTGGTTAACTTCTCCTTTTCCAGCAACTGCTTGCAAATCTTTGCCAAGGATGAGGTGCAGGCACTGCCACCCTTGGCAAGACTTGAATGTGTTAGTCACAGACTCTTATCTTTGCCCAGAGTCTGGAGGACGCCTTAGCTAGCCAAAGTACCTCTCTGTCTGGTGCTCCAGATAAACAGGGGTGTCAAAATGAGTGGTGCTAGTGCACTAACGGCAGCGCCATCACCTTGGTAGCATTCGCTACTGAGCTTATCTCTCATCTGTCAAGCCGTTAAACACCACGTGATGACCTTCTACTGCTTCTAGAAGCCATCCCGGCATGCGATGCTAGATTTCACAGTATAACCTAAATTATAAGGACTAGGGTATAGTAGATCCCTATTTAGGTATAAGTAC
>JABFFJ010000238.1:0-24334 GCA_013623715.1 Fusarium verrucosum
TATTTAATTGCAGTTTTTAATTACTATAAGTAGCTTTTTAGTATTTTAGAAAAGTAGCTGGTTATTGGGGTGGCCGGTTATGGGGTATTTGACGTTATTGCCAAGTTCTCGTGATATAACGTAACTGATCACCGTGTCACTGTCTGGTCTCAAATCAGAGTCGATGGATTTTGTCACGACATACTGTATTCTTGCCGTGCTTGACCACGGATGGACAGCACTTCCTCTGGTTGTGGTAGCATGCACCTGTGGTTGTGATATTGGAATGTAACCCAGAGTTAATAAATCTTGGGTTTGGGGTTCATTCGAATCTGTTTGGCGTACATTGTATTTCCTTTGATAGTTTCAGGGCTCTAATATTGACTCTGATCAAAGAACCATACAAGCGATGTTTGCGTTTCGGTTTACCAGCAACCTTCACTCTGGCTGTCAGTCGACGTGATAAAAAACAAAAGGCAAACATGTTCAAAAATGACCCTATATACCAGACTAATGCATTTTATGCCATGATGAAGCGAAATACAAGTGAACACCAATACCAAATAACTGCTAGTTGAAATGTTCCTCTCGTTGTTTAGGGTAGATCAGTTCTATTGTTAGGGGAGCTTTACCTGTCACGTGCTATATCTTAGCTTTAGCTTGGCGCGATGCTTGTCGCGTTGGAAAAGTTCCCAGCCTAGCATCAACCAACGACAAACCCAAACAAAACAATCAGCACAAATTGCATCAGAATCTCACGAGCGATAATCACCTCCGCGAATGTACCGAGTTGTTTTCTCATAAACAAGAACATATATTTAAGTTCTTATAGGGCTTATTGCCCGAGCTCAACCTCATCATGAGCTCCATCTCAGCACCTCGAATCCGTCGCACGGCGCAAAACACACAATTCACGTAAGTTGATACACCAGGATAAGTCTACCAGCCGAGGAACATCTGCTAATAATACCAGATATAATCTTTCGCGACGTGTGAACGATGTCCAAACCTACCCCGTCTACTCTCCACAAGGCGCTACCATCATCATATACGGCCACGAAAACGGTGTGACGATTGCATGGCGAGGAGGCAAGCGATTCAAGGCTTCCAGGAAGGCGGCCAAACCCGAAAAGTCGAATGGAACTGCGGATGATTCTATTATGATCATCGACTCGGACGACGACCAACCGCCAGCAAAGACGAAGACAGCATCTCAGTACGAGGATAAACCCCAGTTTGAAGATGAGGTTGAGGACAGTCCCTTCCCAGAGATTATCCAGACCCTGGACCTTGCGCTTGGAACGGCGGTATTGAAGGTTGCAGTCATGCCCATGTCCCCGAAACCAGCAGAGGAGGCTGCATGGGGAGGAGCTAAAGTACTGACGGAGAAGATGGTATTTGCCGTATCATGCGTCACCAATGATGTCTATCTCATTACACTTCCCCTTACTCCCCCCTCACCAGAGAGCAAAGCAAGGCCGGAGCTCAGAAATGATCTTCTGGCAGGCAAGGCTGGATCCGGAGTCTGGGGCGAGTCACTCATACTGCTTGGTGGCCAGAACAGACACAGCGAGGGTATTGCCATTAACCTCATTATGCCCACTGCCACTGAGCGACCCGGTACAAAAGCCAGGGCAGTTATTGCCTCGCACTGCCGAGAGGCTTCTGGTGTGCTGCGGTTATGGGACGTGCCTCTAGATGCAGACGATAAGCCCGTCAAGTCTATCGAGCCTTTCCAAACCGAGTATTTGCCCAATCCACTGACAAGCATCTCCTTCAACTCTACACACACAACACAGCTGCTTGCCGTCTCAGCGTTGCAGGGTGTTCGAATCTACGACTTTGCACGGCCTTCCTTTATCGACCCAGATGCCACTGGGCCTTTTCCTGTCCAGGGTTCCTGGTTGCTCTCCATGTATCAGCCCTTTGCTCGCCCTTCGTCCACAAGGAAACCTATCCTCGACGCTGCTTGGATAGCACACGGCCGCGCCATACTGGTTCTCCTTGCTGATGGTATGTGGGGTATCTGGGACGTCGACGGCGCCAGTCCCACTGGACCAGGTGCCGTCCTCTCAAGTAAACTCCAGCCTGGAGTTAAAGGAGCCGCCTTGACGGCATTCAGCGTCTCCGGCTTTGTGGAGGGAACGAGTTCACTTCGAAGCGTCGCAACGCAGAACAAGGAACAAAGCACCGGGGAGTTTGCCCCTATGACCCCTCACACCCGACGACAGGCCACCGCATCCCTGAGTTCTGCTATCGCACTTGACCGCCTGGCTACTATTCGAGGCGGTATCAAAGTGTTGTCTTTGCCAACTAGCGGAAACGCTATTCAGGATGAGACAGTGGTTCTCTGGGTTGGCGGCCTTGAACATGTATGCGTCATTCCTGGAATAACACGGTTCTGGGATTCTCAACTTCGAAAGGCCGCTGGAACAGCCGGTGACATTTTCAGTGGACCACAGCCCGTGAAGATGATTAAGCTCCTGGATTTGGCGACTGGCCTGCTGGGTGAGAGATGTTGCGGAGTTGGTCTGTTGATAGAGCCTGATCAACACATTGCTGCCCATGACGGCGGTCTCCTTGCTGATGTTATTGTTCTCGGCGAGTCCAGGATCGTTGTTGTTCGGGAGGGAGAAGATGGACCCGGCAAGATTGTGGGCGCAGCGGTCAACTCACGAAGAAAACGTCTGTTCTCAAATAAGTCGGATGCCATCATTGTACACGGCAACGACAAGAGACCAGCCAAGTCTTTGTTTAATCTGAGCACTGTAAAGCCGGGTACATTGCGACTCCGATCTGCTTCTGGGAAACACGACATGGCAGATGAGCCAGACACTCCTCAGCCACCACGACGACCAACAGTTGGCTTTGACTTTATGGACACACTCAACGCGGCAGCAGACGACACGGATGACTTTGCGGGACGAGATGTGGAAGTCGAGATGCTGGATATCATGGAGATCGACAAGAAACTTGACAGCATGAACAATGGCCGAAGAAGGACATGAGGCTATCTGACACATAATTGAGATGGGGAACTGACCAAAGTGAGTAGATGTCAAAAACGAGATAATGAAGATGCTGGGGACGATTTGTACGATACCCCCTACGACATACAAGCGACTTATTCACATGCCCGACACCACGCGATCGTGCCATGTTTCTTTCCTGTGATATCAGAATCCCATTCCATCAGTGACATGTTCCGCACGGCAAGGTGGAGCGCAAGGAGAGACCCATCCTTGGACGCTTTGTATTCCGAGCGGTATATTGAGAAGAAGTACCTATGTGCTTAGTCGACGCCTCAGAGGAGGGATTGGGAAGAGGTTTTGGTGCCTTGAGCGCCCTTCTGGCTCCAGGATACATCCTGTTATCTGCTGATTGATGGTTTCTCTGGAGTTCTTGAGGCTTGCCTTGAGTATAACGGAGGATTTCTGAAGTTGGTGGGGGATGTGATGACCTGAGCTGGGAGTTTTGAACGTCGATACATTATCTATTTGTTCCTGATGTATTCTCTTGTGACATATATGATGCTATCAGTATAGAAGCAAGATAGTCCCCGATACCTGGTTTTTAAGCTGTGACGCCCTTGAAGCAAATTTAGGATATTGTTATCAGGCTAATTAAACTTTGATCGTTTCTCAAGACAGCTGTATTCAATGCTTTGTTCCTCTTTCACTCAATCGTAGAATTATTGGTGTTGCTCCCATTACATAATCTTAGTCGCGGTCCTGTCTGGGGCTAATTAAGATCCCTGTGGTTTCCAGCGCGACAGGGCGCGTCATGACGTCCCACACGCGTTAAGTCCCTTCCTCTTTTTCCCATTTGCGCCTTTCTCTCTTTTCCTTCATTGATGAGTTAATCTCTCTTTTATTTCCTGTCACTGAAATCTTACTTTCATTCTGGTTCTTCCTTCAACAACTCACGCCGAAAATAACAGAGGAGACCAACCGCAAAGATGGGTATTAAGCAACTCTTTTCTATCATCAAGGAGGAAGCCCCAGATGCGATCAAGGAGGGTGAGATCAAGAACCAGTTCGGCCGCAAGGTCGCTATTGTGAGTCTACCCTAACTAGCTACTATTTTATCCAAACACTTACTAACAATGATAGGATGCTTCAATGAGCATCTACAGTTTCCTCATCGCCGTCCGATCCGAAGGCCAGCAGCTCATGAACGAGAGCGGCGAGACAACATCGCACCTGATGGGCATGTTCTACCGTACACTGCGAATGGTTGACAATGGCATCAAACCCCTCTACGTCTTCGATGGTGCACCGCCTAAGCTAAAGTCTGGCGAGTTGGCCAAGCGTTTCCAGCGCAAGCAGGAGGCCACTGAAGGCCTCGAGGAGGCTAAAGAGACAGGTACAGCAGAGGATATTGAGAAGTTCTCTCGAAGAACTGTCCGTGTCACTCGGGAGCACAATGCCGAATGCCAGCGTCTTCTGAAGCTTATGGGAATTCCCTACATCATTGCGCCTACTGAGGCTGAGGCTCAGTGTGCTGTTCTGGCACAGGCTGGCAAGGTGTATGCGGCCGCCAGTGAAGATATGGATACCCTGTGCTTCAACTCGCCCATTCTACTACGACACCTTACCTTCAGTGAACAACGAAAAGAACCTATCCAGGAGATCCACCTGCAGAAGGTCCTCGAAGGGTTGAACATGGAGAGGAAGCAGGTATGTTGCGCCACACACCACACACCACACACCGTTCTAATTGCATTATAGTTTGTGGATCTTTGCATCCTTCTCGGCTGCGATTACCTTGACCCGATCCCAAAGGTTGGCCCTACCACCGCCCTGAAGCTGATCCGCGAGCATGGCTCCTTGGAGAAGGTCGTCGAGGCAATTGAGAAGGATTCCAAGAAGAAGTATGTCATTCCTGAAGACTGGCCTTACAAGGATGCCCGGGATCTCTTCTTCGAGCCGGATGTGCGACAAGCCGACCACCCTGATTGTGATTTCAAATGGGAGAAGCCAGATATGGATGGCCTTGTTCAGTTCCTTGCAGTTGAGAAGGGTTTCTCAGAGGATCGTGTCCGCAGTGGAGGTGCTCGCCTGGAGAAGAACCTCAAGAGCTCTCAACAGGCCCGACTGGAGGGTTTCTTCAAGCCGGTTCCCAAGACAGACGCTGAAAAGGCAGCACACAAGCGAAAGCTGGAGGAGAAGAATGAGGAGAAGAGAAAGAAGGCCAAGCAGGAAAAGAAGGACAAGGCTGCTTCCAAAGCGAAGCCCCGGGGTACTAAGTAGAAGGGTCTTATGTTGAAGGCAAGGATCTGATACGCTGAATGAGTGAGGATGGAAAAGGTTAAGCTACATGAGGGATCGGAACGGAGTTTTGGAGTTACGGAGTGGTACAAGCCTGCCACCTGGGAGCTTTATCCGCAGGCGCCAAAAGGCCTGCAATGGATTTTTAAAGAGATAGTCTAAACCGGCAGTATGAATGGGGGAAGAAGTGAGGAAGACAGTCAGCTGTAAGAAGAATAGCTGATAGACTACGTAATTTGTTGGCCAAACATTTGAACTTTGCGTAATCAACCATCCTCTGTGCCTCAGTGACGGTCAATCTGTACTCTATATATTCATTTTCAACGAGTTTCTCATGTCTCTCAAATGCAAGATAGTGATCTGATGTTGATTCACCGAACTACCTAGGTAAGATTCAACCCCATGGGGTCAGGTTCGGGCGCCGACCGGCCGAAGACGAAGGATTTCCAACACGTGTAAGCTCTCCGCATGCTCAATTCAAATAGATTCTCCGTTCTCCGTTCCCCGTGGGGGTTGCCCATGTAATGTGTTGGCGAGTCGTGAGCATTACCTCGGAGGCTTATACATATGCACATTAGCACATACTTGGCAATACTCAGCCTCCGATTGGCCAACGACTCCAGAGCCTCGGCATCCTCCATAAGCTGCCGCCATGACATCAGCGCGTGTCAGAGTTGCAGAGTCGTCCGCTGCGGCTCTTTCACATGTAAAAATAAAGAGAGCGAGGCGTAGGGCACATGACCTTGACCATGACCGCATCGAGTAATGCAGTGGAAGAGACGACTCATGACCTGCTCAAAGGAAAGGGGACAGGTCTTCCCCAGAAAAGACAAGGTAGAGGACCTAGAATATGGGGGTGGAGCTGCTATGGATGCCAACATGTGATTGTAGTACTACCTACGACTTTGCCGAAGCCTGGAAATTTAAAAAAGGATACAACCGCTATGAAAGACCTGTGATCTTCCTCTTGCATTGTCTTCCCCCATATTGTTGTACTGATCTTTTTCTTTTTACTCTGTAATATCCTTTCATCTCGTTAGCAAATCAGATCAAACCAAACAAATCATGTCCAAAGTCTTTACCGCAGGCGACGTCGCGTCGCATAAACAGCCCGGAGACTTGTACATCATCGTCGACGGCGATGTTTACGATGTGACAAAATTCCAAGACGACCATCCAGGTGAGTTACTCAGAAACACTAATTTCCCAGTTCTAACACGTAGTCAGGTGGTAAGAAGATCCTCCAGCGCGTCGGCGGCAAGGACGCCTCCAAGCAATTCTGGAAGTACCACAATGAGGGCATCCTCAAGAAGTACAAGAAGCAACTCCAAGTCGGCTCTCTTGACACCAAGCCCAAGGCTCCCGAGCCTAAGCCCGAGCCTGCTCCTGCGGCTCCCACACCCAAGGCTGCTCAGAAGGAGGTTGCTGCCAAGGAGGAAGACGCCGAGGCTCTCGAGCCCTACGGTGACCAGATTCCATTTGCTGACCCTGCATGGTACCAAAGCGTATGTTCACCACTGTTTTCATTGACAATCCAATGCTTACTCATGTTAGTATCACTCACCCTACTTCAATGAGTCTCATGCGGCTCTCCGCGCCGAAGTCCGCGAATGGATTGAGAGCGATATCGAGCCTCATGTTACCGACTGGGACGAGGCCAAGGAGGTTCCCGAGGAGATCTACAAGGAGATGGGTCGTCGCGGTTACCTCGCCGGTCTTCTCGGTGTCAAGTACCCAACCCAGTATGCCCCTCAGGGTGGTGTCAAGTCCGTCCCTGCCGAGCAGTGGGATCTTTTCCACGAGATGATCATCACCGATGAACTATCCCGCACTGGCTCTGGCGGTTTCGTCTGGAACATCATCGGCGGTTTCGGTATTGGTTGCCCGCCCCTTATGAAGTTTGGTAAGAAGGAGCTCAAGGACCGCATCATGCCCGGTATTCTGAGCGGCGAGAAGCGAATCTGCCTCGCCATCACTGAGCCTGATGCTGGTAGCGATGTTGCCAACTTGACTTGTGAGGCTAAGCTGAGCGAGGATGGCAAGCACTACATCGTGAACGGCGAGAAGAAGTGGATCACCAACGGTATCTGGGCCGACTACTTCACCGTCGCTGTGCGAACTGGCGAGGCGGGCATGAACGGTGTGTCGTTGCTCCTCATTGAGCGTAGCGAAGGTGTTACAACCCGACGCATGCCTTGCCAAGGTGTTCTGTCTTCAGGCACAACATACATCGCCTTTGAAGATGTCAAGGTGCCCGTTGAGAACTTGCTTGGCAAGGAGAACCAAGGTTTCAAGGGTAAGTTAAATTACAAGCAATGTCTTTTGAGACAGGACTAACGTGTTTTCAGTTATCATGACCAACTTCAACCATGAGCGCATGGGCATCATTATCCAGTCCCTCCGATTCTCCCGCGTCTGCTACGAAGAGTCTGTCAAGTACGGCAGCAAGCGACGCACCTTTGGCAAGAAGCTCATTGACCATCCCGTCATCCGCATGAAGCTCGCTCACATGGCTCGCCAAATTGAGGCCTCGTACAATTGGCTCGAGAACCTCATCTACCAGTGCGAGCGCATGGGTGAGACCGAAGCCATGTTGCGCCTCGGTGGTCCCATCGCTGGTCTCAAGGCCCAGTCTACTCTCACCTTTGAGTTCTGCGCCCGAGAGGCCAGTCAGATCTTTGGAGGTCTGAGTTACTCGCGAGGAGGCCAGGGTGCCAAGGTCGAGCGACTGTATCGTGATGTGAGAGCGTATGCTATTCCTGGTGGCAGTGAGGAGATTATGCTTGATCTCAGCATGAGGCAGAGTCTGAGAGTTGCAAAGGCTGTGGGCATGAAGCTTTAAAGGCTTGGGTGTATAAATCTTGTGTACATGTATTGCACCGCATTTTGGAGTTTTTATTTTGATAATGGCCTTTGATTAGATGCGAGGTCGAGTAGAGCGAAGAATGGATACCAATCAGTTTGTATTATACATATGGTGACCTGCCAGCCTACTAATGAAGGAAGGACGAATAACTTAACTTGTAAGTGAGTGAGTTTGATGCTACGCCTTGTGATAATTCTCCACATGTTTATTGGTCAATTGGTTTTGTTCATTCCACCGGATTGGAGGGATCGTGATGGTCAGATGTTACCCAAGCTTTTAGGTTCAGTGGGCGGGTATGTATTATTCTCAGGCGACAACATGTTTCCAGCGACAGAAGCTGCATTCTTCGATTCATGGTCAGTTCAAGATCAATCATCTCTTGTACATAGTATGATACTCATTGATATGTCAATAATAATGTAACCCTAGACTTCACTGACTGACAAGGTGTACCTCGCTTGTCCAACGGTTAGAGCTGGGCCCCTGCTTAGAACCGGTCGAGGCATCATGCGAAACTCTGTTGCCTTTCATCCCCTCTACATGCCGTTATATTCATGTCAATAACCTCGGAACATCCCATCGCGAAGCCCCCAGTCACTTGGCAAATTCCAGGAATCAACTAGATCAACCTAACAAAGGCTCCTACTCATCCCATCCAGCTCAGCTCACTCGATAAAAACCGGGCTGCCCCGCCAACACGTGACCTCAAAGCGCAGGGCCTTCCGCCGCAATGAGGCACACACCATCGTCACCTTCACCTTCAAACTCCAAGACTGAACTGAGCCTACCTTACTCTATTTCTTCCCTCCACTCCACAAATCACCACATCACCAAACATTCCACGACGACAATCAACCTCTCTCAACGATCTCGGCCACGCGCTTTTAGCTAGCTAACTAACTAGACCGACCACCTTTCATCTCCCCCCCCGCGAGCCTTGTTTCTCGGGTACCCTACCTAGGTAGTTCGCGCACCGATTTTCCTCCGACTCTCCACACAAACCAACAACGTCTAGCAGCTCCTCACCTGCTGCTTTTCCTCGTGCCCGAACCCATCGAGAGGCCGACCTCTGTCCTGTGCTGTTTTGCATATAATACACCCAACCTTTACCTTCTTTTTCGATCCGTAGACGGATCCTATAAACGCAATGGCGGATCAGCTAGCAGACAAGCTGAAATCCACCCAACTCAGGTCCGCTGCGCCGTCCTAGCGGCCCTTGTGAGCTTGGACTAACTCGAGCAGTGACGGTATTCCCGCCGCGAGTGACGAGTGGAAGAAGAACTTGAACCTCCCCGCTAAGGATAACCGGCAACAAACAGAGGTACAATCATATGTCTTTCTTGGCACGTTCTCATAGGCTAATCTCTGTCCTCAGGATGTCACAAACACAAAGGGCCTCGAGTTCGAAAACTTTGCCCTTAAGCGAGACCTGCTCATGGGTATCTTTGAAGCAGGCTTTGAGAAGCCGTCACCGATTCAAGAGGAGGCAATCCCCGTGGCATTAACTGGCCGAGATATTCTGGCCCGAGCAAAGAACGGCACTGGCAAGACTGCCGCCTTTGTCATCCCTACCTTGGAACGCATCAACCCCAAGGTCTCCAAGATTCAATGTCTTATCCTTGTCCCCACACGTGAGCTTGCCATGCAGACCTCGCAAGTCTGCAAGACCCTTGGTAAGCATCTTGGTATCAATGTTATGGTTACGACTGGTGGTACCGGTCTTCGAGATGATATTATTCGTCTGCAGGATCCTGTCCATATTGTGGTTGGTACCCCAGGCCGAATTCTTGATCTCGCTGGCAAGAATGTTGCCGACCTCAGCGAATGTCCCATGTTCATTATGGACGAAGCCGATAAGCTTCTCTCCATTGAGTTCACTCCTGTCATCGAGCAGCTATTGCAGTTTCACCCCAAGGACCGACAGGTCATGCTCTTCTCCGCTACATTCCCCCTGTCCGTCAAGGACTTTTCTGACAAGAACATGGTCAGCCCCTACGAGATCAACCTGATGGACGAGCTCACTCTGCGGGGTATCACCCAATACTACGCCTTTGTTGAAGAGAAGCAGAAGGTCCACTGCTTGAACACCCTCTTCTCCAAGCTTCAGATCAACCAGTCCATCATCTTCTGTAATTCCACCAACCGAGTCGAACTTCTCGCCAAGAAAATCACCGAACTTGGCTACTCTTGCTTCTACAGTCACGCGAAGATGCAGCAACATGCACGAAACCGTGTCTTCCACGACTTCCGCAACGGTGTGTGCCGAAACTTGGTCTGTTCGGATCTTCTCACCCGTGGTATCGACATCCAAGCTGTCAACGTTGTCATCAACTTTGATTTCCCCAAGAATGCCGAGACATATCTTCACCGTATTGGTCGATCTGGTCGTTATGGCCATCTTGGTCTGGCTATTAACCTGATCAACTGGGACGACCGATTCAACCTCTACAACATCGAGCGGGATCTTGGTACTGAGATCCAACCTATTCCCGCTAGCATCGACAAGAGTCTCTATGTCTACGAGAATCCCGAGTCGATTCCTCGACCCATTTCCAACCTTCAACGGGGCCAACCACCTGCTGCTCAGGGTCAGCAGCTGCCCCAGCAGCAATCTCAGCAATTCCAACAGCCTCAGCAGACGCAGCAGGCTGGTCTGCCTCAACAGGGCCAGGGTAACTGGCAGAGCCAGAACCCCCAGCACGGCAACCCACACTATAACAACGGTGGACGAGGTCGCGGACGAGGCCGTGGGTATCGTGGCCGCGGTGGCCAAGGCTCAGGCGGTCGAGGTCGTGGTCCTCCCCGCGATGCCCAAACCTAATATCATATATACTCATGCATGGCGTTAGGCGGGCGAGAAGGGTGTTAACGGATGATTTTTTACATGTTTTTCTTGTACTGGGTTGCCATTTCAGTGTTGGATTGTACATTATTCGCATATTTTTCCGCGAATGGATGGGTCGGCGAACGGACTGCACGGCCGATGGATCACAACTACTTCAACACATTCACTAAGGGTTTCGCTAGAACCCAACAAACAAACGCATTAACGAAACGAGTACTGACTCGGATAGTTCGTGCATACTTGGACTGGTAGCTTTATAGGCTTCCTTCTTGCACGAACCCGTCAGTTGTACCACAACCATCGGCATTGGCATTCTGTTTGATTTGGTTCATGATATCTACGGATGATGAAAAAGAGCGAGACATGGAACTTCCAGGGAAAAGGTGTTCTTTGGGCATCAACCACGGTAGACATACCCGCTTTGGGGCTGGGCACAGCCGGATGGTGCGGGAAGAAGGGAAAGGAAAGGGGGGTGTTTCTGAGAATCGAGGCGTTCGAGGCTTTTCGCGCGGATGGCGTTGCCCTCGGTTTGCCTTTGAGGGCTGCAATTTCTGTGGCTGACTTGCGGTTTGAACGGTACCTCGGCGGAGCGAGCGCACGGGGGATATGATACCCTTACGACAAATCTGAGTTGGATGAGCAGACCTCATGAGATGGATGGGTCGAGTTCAGCTAGACGACGTATTGGTGGACTCGAAAGGGCCTGTTGAGGCCCATGGGAAACATCATGACACTTGATCTTGGTTGTTTACTCCTAGGGATAAGATGCAGTCTTTGCTCGAACAGAGTTTCTCGCGACGAGACTCAGGAGTGAAGCAACAAGATGGCTGCTGTTGAGCAGCGTCAACGAAAATGACGAAAATGCGGAAAAACAAGAAAAAAATAACTTTTGAGAGGGAAAACTGAATGGACTGGATGGCTTTCGAACCGGCTCGGCTCGTGCCGTTTTATGGACGGGTTGATGCATCTGCAACGATGTGGCTGGCTGGAGCCGGTGAGGCAGATAGTTTATTTGAGCAAAACGGTGGGATTTTCCACTTCCCTCCCATGCAGGACTCTTTTGACTTTGTGATGTTGTGAGATGACGAACTTGATGACAGAGCCACATTTGATAGAAGAAGATGAGACAGGAGATGACTACATGTGGCACGAGTTACAATTAAGAAACGCAATCACGACGAGCTCCTATTCAATGCGTATTTAACTTTTGCGATAATATCTGGAGTCGTTTCAGTATTGTTACAAATATGAAGTAGGAAGTCGTCGTCAGAAGTCTGGAAGAGGCTCTGGTGATGCAGAAACAGATGAGTAAGCGCTATGGAATGTGATCCCAGAATAGATGCTTCATGTACAGGGGGGCACCTCAGGGTCTATCTATAAGGCTTTACGTACTTATCGATCAGCAAACTATGTTAGTTAGGATTCAGTTCCTGAAAATCACACTTCTCCTCTGTTCTAGATAAGAGGCCAAGAAAGTTAGTTGCGGTGCTTGTGCTTGTGCTTGAAGGATTGCGTAGACAGGTGGATCCTTGAGAACATCTGTTGCTCGCATTCTTCGCGAACCCCGAAAGGGCCGTGCATTGTGGGCGGCTTGGCAGGGGGTTTTTGTTATTCGTTGAGAGAGGAAGAGAAGAGGAAGAGGCAGCCAAGAGTATGAGAGTTTTGTTTAGATATTTGAGTTTGATGTGGGAAATGATTGAGCTTGGTCTTGAGCTGCGTGGGAGTCTGCTTGATATTGGAGATTAGGGTCAGATTGTGATGTGATGATGTATAGCAATGCTCCATATGTTGGCGAAAATGCACATGCACATCATATGGATACCAAAGTAGACGATCCAAGCATACCTGGGTAGGTAGAGAAACGGACATGTCGATATCAAAGCAAACAACATGGTGTTGCATGAGACTGACTGGTGTCATGAGGGTTGCAGCCATGACGGAATGTTCTAGCTAGCTCCTGTAGCAGTCAAGACAAAAACCAAGGGACAGGGACGAAAAGACTTGTTGAAAGAGGATGGTGCCGATCTTGCCAATCAACATGTCGGCCAAAACGGCGGAATTGGACGATCAGTTTGCCATTCTCCGGCTCCTTGGTTCGATTTGTACATATGTCAACACCACTAAGCTAGATATTGCCACCCACAATACGGCGTAGTACAGAACAATTTTACGATATTGCATAGTAAAGCTGAGAGATAAGAGTGCTACACACTGCGTAAAGAGAACCAGGTAGTTTTGATTTTCAACGAGATTGATCATGTTGGAGATGGGGGAAAGCGGGTCTCATCCCCGTGGCTGTGTTGTGTTGACGATGCTAGCCTGGGCTGGGCTGGGGTGATGTTGACGGGATGGCTGCATATGACCGGGCTAGCTAGGGAGGCTATTGAAAGGCTCTGAAAAGCATCAGAACAGTTGGTTGACTCTTATTGGGCTCAGTTGAGTGGGAAAGACGCTGTGGATAACGAAGGAATAAAGGTAGCCAATGCTTGATTGAGTTTCATATTGAAAAAGACGTGATCCGAGATGGAAATAGAAACTCATTACCCACAATGTTGATGCATCAAAGAGAAGGAAATCCTGCATGTTTTGAGATCATTTGTGTGCGAGATGAATACTTCCATGTGTCGGCATTTATCAAATCTTACAACACGACACATCACAACAAAGATCGGCACTTTCTTATGGCGTGTGCTTTTTTCAAAACTCATCATCACGCGTAAAAGCAAAAGAGTTAAACGCCCATTTATTAAGCCACGGCATACGGTGTCAGTAGGTATCAGTATCAGTGTCAGTGTCCATCAGTAGGTATCATCAGTCGGGAGACGGAAACTTAGGGCCCGTCTGCCAAGCCTCAAGCCAAGCCTACCGAGCTAGAGATGTCGTGGGACCCGACCCGACCTGCTTGACTTATGCCACGCAAACCTTGCACTTGCATTGCTTCAGTGGGTGGATGTGCCCTGAAGGACCTGTCCTGAGTACGCTGTGCCCAGTAAAACAAAACAGAGCCTGTCACGCCAATCCCACCCAATTCATATCTCATATCAGCCGGGATCCTGGGCTGTCCCCATCCCATTGGGTACCTTTCTCCTCTCCCCCCTACAGGCTACCTACAGACAGGACAGGACGCCTCATTTCCAGTTTTAGGTACATGACAGGAGGAGCAGCAGCTGCTGTGAGAAGCCCCGACTTTTTTTTCTTCCAGGACAGGATAGGACAGGACAGGACCCGGATTTCTCCCTCCCAGCCTCACTCACTACCTCTGTCTCTCTGTCTCTGTTCCTGTCTCTCACCTCACCTCAACTTGACCAACTAATTCGACATCACATTAACGGGAACCACATTATACCAAAAACCTATCATCATCGTCCTCATAAATCACTTCTCACCCTATCTAACCCTTCCTTTAATCTACAAACTTCGGCTGGGCCTTCGCTTCCCCTCGACTTTGCTTTTCACCCCCAACGCGGTGTCCCTACCCTGCCCATTGGTCGACCCGCCAAGCATCCCCCCCCGTGTGCCCAGCCAGCAAGGCCCTTCGAACCAATTTCCCTCTCGTCTCTACCGCCCGCCCATTCATTGATTGATTGTTCCCACCGGCAACGTTAGTTAATACTCAAAACTCAGTGTTGGTTAGTGACAGCGAAGCACTGCGACCGGATCCGACTCATCGTAAAGCCACCGACAAACAACATCTCGACGATATCATCATCAGACTCCCAAGCCACCGATCAGTCTCGATATAGCATCACTTCACCCAGTACTATCGTATCGTATCTATCGCGTCAGCAGCACTCGCTGGTCTTGGCCTCCAGCGAGTTCTGAACACCCCCCCGCTCGAAATGCCATCCTTTCTCTCCGATCAGGACAATTCGACTCTCTTCAGCAATAACCCCGACATCCTCAACCTTGATCCCACGAACCAGTTCGGCTTCGTCAACAAGGAGAGGGTGAATGGGGGTTCTATCCGCCACACCCGATCCGATACAATCAATGAGAGCTTCGACGAGAGCTCCATTTCCTCTACTCACGTATCCGACGTCTCCGAGTCAACACCTGTGCCTATGAATGGCAACAGTGACGGCACGCGGCCTACGAGCATGAGCTCCATTTCTAACGGGATGCCCGCTACGGCTATTTATCCTCCCCGGCAAGACGATGCAAACACAGGCGACAAGTTTGGCCAACAGTTCATGCCCAACGGCAACACGAACCTAGTCGACCGTACACGCCAGCACTCATCCGATATCAATGGCATCAATTCAAACACAACCTCTACCAACAACTATCAACATCCCGATATACTATCAAAACCCCTGCCTTCAGAACCCCAGGCGCCAGAGGAGGTCTCCGAAAACCCCCCTAGCAAGAGTTTCGAAGGAAACAATAAATTCTCTCTATTTCCTGTAGAGCCGCGCGGCACTCAGTCACAGACTACTCTACCGGTCAATAACAATACCAGCTCCGATGCGGCACAAACGGTGCAACCTCGCACAAATGGCGTTCATCGATTGTCATATCCTCCAATCTACAACCCATCAAGCGCAGCAGCTTCATCAACAGGACACCTGCAGGCCCCTACACCTGGCCTCAAGCAGCGACACACTCTCGATGTGCCAAAGTATGTTCCAGGACGCGGATCCAAGGACGGAATGGACACAGCACAGGCCAGCGGCCGCTTCTCTCCTACAAATGCTGGAAGTTCAACTGGCCGACGACCTTCGTTGAGCATGGGTCGAAGGCCAACTCGATCGATGCAATCAGACGGGCCTCGGGATGAGATTGTGCCTGATGAGGACGCTCTTCGCTGGGCGGAGGCATTGCGACAGAAGAGAGCTAGTAAGCGGAGGAGAAAGGAAGAGGAGGATGACGACCGGGTTCTTGTCGGCACCAAGGTTGACGAGAACCACGCCAACTGGGAAACCGCCTACAACATGCTTACAGGTATCCGTGTTTCGGTTTCGAGGACGAATGCCAAGCTCGACCGAGAGTTGACAGATGCCGATTTTGAGACTAAGCAGAAGTCGACGTTTGACATCGCCGGTAATGAGCTGGTGCCGTCTGCCAAGTACGACTTCAAGTTCAAGGACTACGCTCCTTGGGTTTTCCGCCGCCTTAGATCTCTCTTCCGCCTGGACCCTGCCGATTATCTCATGTCGCTCACGGGCAAGTATATTCTTTCCGAGCTTGGATCCCCCGGCAAGAGCGGAAGTTTCTTTTACTTCTCACGAGATTACAAGTATATCATCAAGACCATCCACCATGCTGAACATAAGTTCCTCCGCAAGATCCTTAAGGAATACTACCAGCATGTTAAAGACAACCCCAATATGCTTCTTTCGCAGTTTTACGGTCTTCACCGCGTCAAGATGCCATATGGAAAGAAGATTCACTTTGTTGTCATGAACAACCTCTTCCCCCCACACCGAGATATCCACACCACCTTCGATTTGAAGGGATCTACCATTGGCCGAGACTATAAGGAAGAGGATTTGGAGACGAACCCCCGAGCAACAATGAAGGACCTCAACTGGATGAGGCGGCAGCGAAGCCTCGAGTTGGGCATCCAGAAGAAGCGTATGTTCCTTGAGCAGCTGCAACGGGATGTTGCTCTACTGAAACGACTCCACATTATGGACTACTCGCTGCTGGTTGGCATTCACGATGTCTCACGAGGGAACGAGGAGAATCTTCGCGACAAGACATTGCAAGTGTTCAACCCTGGCGGCGTACAGTCCCCTGATGATGAACCCAACTCGGTCCTCCTTCGCACACCATCCAAGTTGGAGAACCAACGAAAGGCTAGGGAACTGCGACAGATGATTCGCCAGGAGCGACCAGTACCTATGGGCCAGTCGGCCAACAAGATGCCGGATGAGCTGCAAGAAGGCCAGCACCGTCCTGGATGGGTCTTTGGGCAGGATGATGGTGGGTTTAGGGCAACTCACGAAGATAACACTCCAGGGGATGAGATTTATTACCTTGGAGTCATCGACTGTCTCACTCACGTAAGTTATTTGATGTTGAAGCTCACGACGACGACTGACATGTTTTAGTATGGAATTATCAAGAAGATTGAGCACTTCTGGAAGGGCTTGTCGAGTGACAAGACACAAATCTCAGCACTACCACCCGACCAGTATGGTGACCGGTTCTACCACTTCATTGAGGGTGTCACAATGTCCACCGAGGAAGCTCACAGAGAGGCTGAGCGGAGACACCAGGAAATCCTTGCAGCCCAACGTTCAGAAGCAAGAGTGTCAAGCTGGAACTCTCGCCGTAGATCATCTCAACCCGTCCCACCCATGCCAACTCATCTTCCTCCACCGCCACCTGGTCCACGATCTCCGGAAGCCCAAGAAACTCTCGAAAGGGCCAATAAGGAGGTCGAGCGATTGGAGAGACAAGGTCACACGGAGAACCAAGTCCCAGACCGAGTCTTGACTACTGGATCTCCCAGGGATGGCCGCGACTCGTTGCAGCATGAGCCTATCCTGCCCGTTGTACAGGAGGCGGGCGAGAATGGGCGCGACGACACTGAGGCCCGACCCATAACGTTTTCCAAGGACATGAACAGGAACGCTCCACCTACGAGGGCACCGCCCCCAACGCCTCCCAAGTCTGGATATGCCGGACCCGGAAGCGCGGATAGTGGTTATGCAGGCCTCAGCAACAGCACTGCTCCTGTCTCCCAAGTTAGGGCGAGCATTGATAGTCTCAACAAGGAGCTCCCACCGCTACCTGGTGCAGACGGCGCAGATGACAACGGGGTACAACTGGTAGCTTAGGTGGCGACCAAGGTCAAACCAGGGTTATTGAGGAGGATAGAAGATGGATTCACGATTAAGAAAGCGAACGACGCAGATACAGGGTTGGCGAGCGACGGAACCATCGCCAACCTCGACCCATGATGCATTAGAAAAGCGAAACTCCTGGCGACACCCCTTATTCTTATTCTCGTTCTGGTCCATTCCTTGACCAGCTATGCACTATTTCCTTTTTTTACTTTTATTTTCTCTCAATCAACAACACCTTTGGCATACTGGACTCAGCCTCGGCCCCATGAAAGCAAGTTTCTATTTCGGTCCCATTTTCCTTTGTCGGCGACGTAGCAGAGAAGCACCCAGGCAGGTCAGGTGGTGGGTGGTGAGCCGCATTATCTCCAGAGGGAGGGCGGTGCCTAGGGAGCGAGTGCAGATATGGTTCCTTTATTAAAAAAAGAAGAAGACATGGATGATACCACCACGCTTAGCACGCTGCAGTTTGTTTTTTACTCATTTGTTGTTTGTCTTGGTCGTTATTCGATTCTTACTTGACTGGCCCAGCCCCTTTCACCACATGATTCTTCCTTTTTGTCATAACTTATTGTCCTTTTCTTGGTTTTCATAGCTGGCGGGACTTGCACAGGTAGGGGCTTAGGTAGTAGGAATAGATAGATTTGGTAGGATAAAGATTTGAGTCATCTCATTCAGGACGATGGGATGTGGTGTGGTGTGGTGTGGTGAAGTAGTGAGTCCAGTGCAATTGTAATTAATTGTACAAGTAGGGGCGAGTTGGTGTGGTGTGGTGTGGTAGTTTACAATGGTATAATACATATATGTATAACAAGCATTGGCCCTTTATAAGCCTTTTCCGTGTGCGTCGTCTCATCCATAAGTCAATCCTCCAAGACCTGAATACTTCTCAACTGACCCAATTCCCTCACCTCTTCTTATCCAACATGGCCTGAATATCTCCAACACCCTTCCCCTTCTCCCCAGCACCACCCTCTGGCGCAAAACTCGTCGTCACAGTCATCTCCTGCGCACCCTGCGCCCTCAGCTCATCCAGGCGTCTCTTCTTCTGGATATCCGCCACGCGCCACTGCTTGAAGTACTTGACCCACGCAGCAGCGCAGTCCCTCTCAAAGTCAGCCGTCTCTGTCGGACAGGCGCGCTTTGTTGCTGAGGCATCCTTGGTCGCATCGACGATGTTGTTGGCGTCGAGGCAGTTGAAGTAGGCGTCGCGGGCGGCCCAGCAGATCTTGCGCTCTTGGCGGTTGGGTATGGCGTCGCCGGAGCGAATGGCGTCGGCGCGGGAGTCGCCTGAGAATGGCCAGAAGCCCATTTTGTGTTGGATATTTATGGTGTTGTTCAATTGGGAGTGTAGTTGTATTACGGGTACAAAATCTCATGAGCGTTCAATCTATCTTCAAAGTATGACGAACAGAAGCCGGAGCGGCAGAAAAGACCGGGCGGTGAGATGTAATCGGTTTAGGGCATACGCCACATTCCAGGGTACCTGGATAAGGTAGCTATATGTGGCTGATGCACTTTAATCTGTCCTTTGATTTACGCAACTTTACTTCCTTGCATATAACCTTCATTTCTCTCCTTAACCCTTTTTTTTTCTTTGTCGAAGCTGATTCTCAACCATTTCCCCGGTTTTCTTTCTTTATACTCAGGTTTCAAGCTGAGTAAAAGGCCGGGGATTATAAGCGCAGCTATCACAAGACAGACCTCACGAGACATGCCCCTTCGATGACCGACGACTCTTCCCCCTGCTAGAACTTCGAAACATCTACAACAACAGGACGAAAGAAATACAAAAGATGCCGCGACGTCGTAAACCTCCGCGCGCAGGTGCTCTAGCAGAACTGGCACCACTCAAGATCGCAGGACAGATCGCGACGCTACAGGCGATATACTACTTTGCCGCGCTGGTCCTCATTGTCTTTACGGCGCTTGTTTCTGGCACGGGATTTAGCTGGACGCTTGTGTTTGGCTGGGAGGGCTTGAGAGGTGATACGACGCATGGATGGCTCATGTCGTTTTTATTTCTGCTGGATGGCGGGTTAGTCATGTAAGTTACATAACTCCTAAAAGGCTTCCCCCCTGGTTATTATACTAACAAAACACAAGGTCCATCGCAATAGTCGCCTTCATCGCCCGCTCCAAACTCGTCCCCGACTTTGCTCTAACCGTTCACTTCCTCCACCTCGTCATCGCATCCCTTTACAGCGGCCATATCCCACGCCACGGAGCCTGGTGGTTCACAATGTTCATGTCATGCACAGCCTGCGTCTTTGCTGGAACCTGGGGCTGTCAGTACCGCGAGTTACAGCCTGTGTTTTTCGGCGGTCGGCGCATACTCCCTGCAACGGGGACTGAAGCCGCAGCGACAGCTGGTGATGAGGAGATTGCTGTGAGGGGAAGGGGTCCGGATGGTGGTGGAGAGTATGAGATGGCGCCGATGCAGCCTAGATGATCAGGTGTTGGGAAATTCTTGGATATGTTGGGATAGACTTGCATGGGTTAGGCGTTGAGGCGCTGTTTACATACATCGTTTATGTATGGTAATATGGGAGACCTTTTTTTTTAATCATGGGCGAAAGTCTTGTCTGTGCCAGTTAGAACTGGGCGAGACAAGTTGATAAATATGTCTGAAAGGACCAACATCAATGTGAGGACCGAGTTTCACAGTCTATTCATGAGTTGACTACTTGTGGTGACATGCGATGAGAAAGTATTTCAGTAATTTCAACCTTTCGTGAAAGTCACAGTTTAAAGAGAAACAAGATGAAGAAGACGTGGCTATAAAGCCTTGTGTTGAATCTATCTCAACCATCTCCCGAAATCTCCAACCCCCTCATGGCTCATTAACCAAGACCACACCCTGCCTGGCCCAAAGAGAATACACCTTGTTCTTGTTCTTGTCTTTTCTTTCTTCCATAACGTATAAAAACGCGCGAATCCCATCGATTACGCCCCATCGGTTTCCCTCTTCTCTATGCGCCAGCCACAACCGCCAGATTATCGTATATCATTTTGCGGACCTCGTAGAAAGTACTTCTTCGTTCGGTCGGCATGCCTACGCTCTCGACCTCGACACGTCCTGCGGCTGTTTTTCGGACGGCCACGCTGTTGTCGACCACCAGTGTACCCTCGCCGCGGAACTCAGCTGCGTGACCAGCGGATTGCATGGCACGACGGAGGTCGGCAAGTCGTAGATCACCCACGTGTAGTGGCTGAGCTGCTGAGCGAACAGCAGACACGAGGTTCGCAGGTAGAACATCGAGAACTGGTGTGGCCGAGGGGATAGCCGCGGCAGTTGTGGTGAGAGTTGTCGACGAGGGAGTCTCCTCTGTCTTCTGGCGTTTATTGGCAGCATCCTCATCTGCTGCTGCAGCGTCGTTAAGATGTGTAGCAAGGAGCTGTCCAGTGATAGTGACAATTCCCAGTCCACGAACGTTCTGCCATTTAATCTTCCTGACCAGGGGATCGGCAAGTTTCACAACCCATGCGTTGGTGTCAACGCTGGCATCCACAACAACACCAACCTCTGGGGTATATACGTCAACAGAACGTTCGGTACCAGCATCCGCATTGCTGTTATCACCTCCCAGTGCCCGACGACAGTCTTCAGCCAGAGAAAGTGTCTCGTCTCGTTCACCACCAACAAGAATAAGCTTTCGAGGCTGGATCAAGGGGATCAACATGTCAAGACTTCGCTTGTCATGCAGACCGCTGAAGTCAATGAAGGCAATGCGCATGTTGGCCTGGACGGTTTCAGTCTGATACGTGAGCTTGCATGGTCCTGTAGGCTCCTCGGGCTCAACATCCTCGACACTGTCAAGCTCATCAGGCACAAAGCCATCGTGATCGCCAGCTCCAGCCTCTTCTCCGTCAGCCGAACCAGCCCGCATAGCCTGTGGTCGCTTGTTGGCACCGGTTCCGTTCTTTACAACATCATCCCACCTGCGCTTCTTGCCGAGCTTATCGTCAGCAGACTCCATATTGGCATTGTCCTGGCCTTCCTCCTCCTTCTCTTCAGCGCGCAGATAGTCTTCAGGTCGAATGAGCTCTCCAAAGTCGTCTTGACGCTTTCTTCTGATAGCAATAGGGAATGTTCGATCTCGACCCTTCTTCCCTCGAACGTCGAAGTCGTACACGCCCTTCTTCTTGATGAGCACGTTGATACCGAGGTCCTCATCATTGAGAACGACATTCTTGCGGCCGGCCTGGGCAATAGCTGTCGATACATTGAGCGCCTTGCCCTGCTGTTCTCCATCTTCATCTTCTGAGTCAGAGGATGATTCAGACGAAGCATCGTCAACAACATCTGCTGTTGCCTCGAGTCCGGCTGCGCCTCCACTTTGTTGAGTTGCCTGAAGCTGACGTTGAGTCGCAAGCCATTGTTGATAGAGTGCTAGCTCATCGCCTTCCAAAGCATGACGCTGGGCTTCGCGGATCTGCAACTCTTGTCCGCCAGCGTAAACAAGTTCAATGTTCTCGCCGTTGGCGTTCTGCTCAACCGACACGCCATCCTTGCGCTCCTTCCACCAACTCCATAGTGTTCGTGCGATAGACGGCCTGTCGTCCTTTGTTAGGCCCGGCTTGTCAGTCAGGATGACCAAGTTCCTTGAGTCTCGGGCCAACCCCTTGATCAAGTCCTTAGAGAAACCCCACTCGATACTGCTATCACTCGCCAGAATGACACGGCCTTCTGTCGAAGCATTCTCAGTGTTTTGGCTCAGAAGTCGTGCGATCTGGGCCTTTCGTTCAAGTAGTCGTAGATATTTAAAGTCAAATGGTCCGCCCTCCTTCTTTTCGTTTGCGCCATTGACCTTTCTTTGGCCCTCGGCAAAAGCTTCGAATTCCTGCACGATACTATCGTCCATCCACTCGAGCATACTTCTAGCGTATCGCATTGTGCTAGACATGTTTCGGCCAGCCAGATACAGCTTGGCGGTCTTGAGAACGCCTGCATCAGAAGCAGCGTCTGTCCTCCAAGCATGTTCTAGGAGATAAGAAAGCTCCAAAACTCTAGCGCTCGAGTCCACCGGAATCAGAACAGTTCCTCCTCGTGTCACGCAGGCCTTGATAGTGTCGATCAGCTGCTCGTCTCGCTTGGCGCGACCTCCAATCTGAGCCGTTCGGTCAGCACCACGACTGCTGCAGATCAGCGCAGTTGGTTTCCGCAGCTGCTCAATAACTTCAGCACCACCACCTCCAGCACCTCCGAGCCAAGCTGCGCCAGCAAAGACATTCTCGCGTGCCTGGTTCCAGTCCACGGCGTACACAATCGATTCTAAGCCATGCTGAATATGCCATATCGTACCACCAAGGGTATGTCCGGAATTGTAAGCAGTAATAGTTAAGCCATTGAGCGGGGGTGAAAATGGTGATGGTAGAGGCTGATGAGGTTGTGAGTATTTAAGAGGCTGGATAAGAGAAAAGTATCGTGCAATCTCTTCGTTGGTGGGAGACTGGAGGAGGAGGTTCTGCGCAGTCGTGGCGGTCTGTGTCAGCGAGTATGCGCTCTCTGTGAGCGAACTCTGAGGAATCGTCGTCGCCGCGGCGGGACTCGATGTGTAGAGGTCTTGGATGAGAGTGCGACCAAGGTCGATAACGGGCCGTGTCGCATATACGGGGATTCGAGTGAACTGTGGAATGTTCTTGCAGCAATGGGCGTAAGCGGCGAGATGCGAAGCCGTAGCATGTGTAACGAGGATGAGCGAAAGGGTTGTAACTTGTCTATTGCGCATAACTTGTTAGCCATCCATCTCAACTGCGCAAGGGGACGTGTCGTACTTTTCAATCTCTTTGAGCTTTTCAACGTCAAAGGTTTCGTCCCATCCAAGATCAACCAAGACCTTTACGCCTCCATCAAGCTCAAGAAGAGATTGCGAAGCGGGCGAGTCTGAAAGGGCGCCCTGGAGAGGGCAAAAGGTGAACATGATGGTGTTGGCAAAACGTGATTAAACTAGGGATCAAGTTCAAATTGATATCAAGTTTGTTGTTATATCGATTGCGACAGCATGATTGATTATCGGCAGGTCAATCAATCTTGGGTCGAGTCGAAACAGAGAGAGAAGCGAATTATGCAGCGATATGATTGTTTTGCAGCTTTTGAATTATCATTTCATTGTTGTCTATTGATGCGGACAAAGACAATCGAGAAGCTTGATTATTCTGCCTGCCCATTGATGCGCGTAGCACGCACTTGCAGCTGTCAATGCCGGAGCGGCTAAATGATAGTCCGACTTACACGCGACACTACCTACACTCTGCCAAATTTAGGTACACTACAGGACCTGGATGTCTCGTGATAAATTAAACTCTTTAGAGTACAATATAAAAGGCTTGTTTAAGATAAGGTTTGTTGAATATATTTCTAAGCTTGTTCTCTACTGATAAGGATATGAAGTTCTCCAGAGTCAGGTCATATACTTGTAAGTGTAAGCCACCTACATACTCTGAATAGCTTCACAATGAGCAATCCAAGAATGAACCAATACTAAGAGAACCAATTTACAAGAACGTGTCTCTTTTTCACTAGCAGAAATGTAAAATATCGTTATCAGCTTCATTCCCACCTTCACTCCCACCCCCAGGC
>JABFFJ010000239.1:0-63116 GCA_013623715.1 Fusarium verrucosum
AGTCTGTGGCACGCAGGCTTGGCTTACCTACGCCGTAAGTATATTAGAGGTACTAAGTAATTCTATCCTTTATTACTGGGTATAGAGAAATTATTAAATAATAGTAGTATAATATCTTGAGTTTAGGATATTAAACGAGATAATACTATTTAAGAAAAACTACTTAGCTTAGGTAGCAGATGGTTAATGGTTCTTCTACTACGGAGTGCATGGTGGGCTGAGTTACCGCTCAAAACGTCATTCCTTCAATCAATCGTGATGCTGCACGTGACCGCATCTGCTCCCCGGCATTGGCCAATGGCTGTGCTTGCATTCATCGTAGCGACTACCTCCGAAATCATACGAGAACTTCAAAGCTTCAACCACCAAAGCCCCGACGCAGAAACCCATTCTCCAACCGCAAAAGCCCATCGTCACAATGGCCTCCCGCATTTCCCGCCGATTCCTCTCCACCACCGCTCGCCGCTTCCAGGAGCACCAGAAGGCTGAGCTCAAGAAGGAGTCTCGTCGCAACCCCGAGATTATGGTGCGTCATAATGCCTCGGCCTACCATTCGATCTATGACCCGGCCCAAACATAGCACGACGACAACGAATGCCATTGCTAACCTGGATTGATGAATTGCAGATTCTCGGTGGTGTTATGGTTGCTGCCCTCGGCGGTGCTGGCTACTACCTCGGTATGGAACCCAATTGATGTTGCTGGCAGAACCTACGCAGCAATCGCTGACATCTTCAACTCCAGGCGGATCTCCCACTGGCGCTACCTCCGAGTCTCCCGTCAACATTGCTACTCACCCTTGGGAGAGCGGCAGCTCTGGCAAGTACCAGTACCACCCCGGTGGTGACCCCAGCCAGCCTCCCAAGGACGCTCCCAGCGCCCTCAACGTTGTCGTCGTTCCCAACGTCACCCTTCCCGCCGAGCTTCACGAAAAGTACAACAAGTGGGGCAAGGACGGCTACCCTTAAATCACAGGTTTGGAAAGCAGCTGGGGCTGGCTACAAGCGCAAGCATGTACTGTAGAGAATTGAGGGGAGAGCTATGAGTTGCATCAGCCAGATCTCTCGCCCCGTGTAGAAAGAAGAAGAAGGACAGAGTGGGCTCGAGTTAAGCAACCACCCATAGTTCACATATGACGCGCCGCGCCGCGATTTTTCTTAGCTTTTTGCCTTTAACTATAATTGTCTTGTCTCTGGTCTCATCTCATCATGTCCAAATATTTGCCTGATGTTTGACTCACGAGAATTGACCGGGCGAGCGGCTGGTCTTGATATGCTCACATGAGCTATCAAATCACATAAGCGAAGTGGTGTGATTCCACATACGCTCCAAGTTCGTCATAGAATATGTCTTGTTTCTCGTTTGCTTGGTATCTCACCACCCTATACAAGACTTGCGTTCCTTGTAATATCCTGAACTCCAATCTTCACCAATCTTGTGACAACTCCCTTAATGCGATGCCCACAACTTACTCAACCAACGCCTCGATCTCTTCAGAAGTAAAGCCAAGAATATACAAGAGGTCCAAGAGGCTATCTCCGTTGAGGCGGGCATTGGCCTCCATCTGCACCCGAGGCTTTGCGTTCCACGCAACTCCCAGACTTGCCTTGTCCATCATGAGCAAGTCGTTAGCACCATCGCCAACAGCAATGACCTGGGACAGATCAATGCCCTCCTTGGCAGCAATTTCAACAAGAAGATCCCTCTTGCGCTCCTTGCCAACGATGACTCCTTCAACCTCGCCTGTGAATTTGCCGTCATGGATAACGACATGGTTCGCGTGGGCATAGTCAATGCCCAGTTGTCCCGCGAGCCATCCTGTCAAAGGCTGGAAACCACCAGAGAGAACTGCGGTCTTGATGCCCAGTCGCTTGAAAGCCTTGATCAATTCTGGCACACCTTTGGTAACGTTCAACACCGGTCGAAGGTCCTCAAACAGGGTAGCAGACAAGCCCTTGAGAAGAGCGACTCGCTCACGGAAAGAGCCCTCAAACTCCAACTCTCCCATCATAGCACGGTGTGTGATTTCAGCAACTCGAGCAGGCAGATCCGGGGGGTCCTTGACATGATCAGCCAAAAGGTCAATCACCTCCTGGGTGATGAGAGTGCTGTCCATGTCGAAAACCACCAGTCGAGGGTGACGTCTCCACACACTATCCCGCTGAAGGACCACATCCACATTCCATTCCTGCTCAAATCGATAGATCATCTCATGCTTTCTCAAGTCATCGAGGCTCAGATAGTCGGGAGATGGTGTAGGAGAGAGCGTCAGCTCAACAATGCGCGGTTGCTCCTGGTTGTCCAAGCATCGATGAGAAGAATGAGGCTCATCCGCGTCTTGGGGAAAGGGGAACGAAGACATGAGATGGAGGAATGAGGTGATGCATAGAGGCGAGATGTAGGAGCCATATATGTGATCCAGCTGCTCTGGCTCCTGAGTGGGCGGTTCGAGAGGATACTCATTGGGGTCGGTCGTGGGAGCCAAGTTTGCAGGTAGAGACTCATTGCTGTCTGCAAATGTGGACTTGACAGGAGATCTCGAGCCCTGGTCCTCGCCCCTTGGCTTGTAGAAAAGGGTCGCGATAAGACGATCCGACTTCTCACCAGCTCTAGGAGCACAATTAGGGTGAGAGTACGAATGGCTCAGTCCACTGTCAACCACAGTAGGAGGGTTCTCCTCAGACGGGATGCCATTGAAGGGCAGAATGGGCCTTGTTTGAGCCACAACTGAGTTGCTCGTGTCCTCTATAACCGTGTCAATGCCGTGGAACAGCTGGTCCTGTCGAGCTGAATCAGGTCTCGGAGGGCGGTACTCCTGGTGATCACTGAGATATGAGCTGCTCCTCATGGAGCCCAGCTGAGGCCGTGTAACATTTTGTTTGGCGGGGCTTGTTTGTTCTGCCATTTTATTTGAATGGATGCTTGTGCGTGCGTACGTGTGTGCGCTGCGCGGGGTGAGATTTGCTACGTCCGACTGATTCTGAATCAATGAGTAGCGTTGGGTACAGCTTAAACACAAGCTCAGATGCCGAAAAAGGAGACTAAGAAATGTTTAAAGTAACGTAAATAGGGTGAGTAGCGACGCGCAACCGTCTGTGGTACAGAAACGGACCCCAAAGATTGACTCAGGCAGTCTTTGGGAGGTTGAGAGTACCCAAGTTTAGTTGGTTGGCGTCGGATTGGCTGTCTTTCGCCAGGACATTTCACTCCGTAGGTTAGTACAAGGTAGCCCCGCCAATGGCTCGTGCGACTTTGCAGGTCGGGTTGCCATGCCTTGGTTTGCCTTGCCTTACGGTTTCTGCGGCGCCTGGTCTAGGGTATATGATTGGCACAAGTCCGCTCGCAGCCTCATTTGTTTTGCGAAGTTGATGAGTTTGTATCACGTGATATTGAATTGAGGAGATATGTAGTTGACAAACGAGTTAGATATGTCTAGACGTTGAAATTGTTAGAATACTCCCATGGGTGGTGCCTTTGGAGTGTTGACTGTTGTTGAGTAAAAAGCTCACACGGGAGTGAGTGTTGTATACGAGCTGACCCCGACATTTGACTGTCTGTCAACCCGCAAAGGCGGCATTTCAAAAGCGAGAAACAACAAAGAAATAAAGCAAAGTACGGTGACATTGATTGATAAAGTAATGACGCAAACAACAAGCTTGCATTATGACGTAGCCTGGCAGCTTGAGCGAGATTAGGGCCAGCGATCTCCATCAAACTTTTGCTCAGTCAGCAGCATCTTTAATCAGCATCGGATTCGGCTCAACATTTGTCCAAGCTGCAAAAATTGTCTAAACTTAGGACGGCAGTCGCACGGTTCCTCGGTACCGATATTCCGACCGCATATTAACAAAGGCCGACTGCCGCACCGGCTGCCCGGTAACTGATTGCGTCTTTCAAAGCACGCCTTGCTGAGAGCATGTAAGACGTTGGTTAGTACATAACTCTTATAGCTCGTGTCTAGGTATGCGTTGGTTTACACGGTGTCAGAACATAAAGTGTGAGGTTGATCGGCCCGTGATGCAGAAGCATAAACCAAGCCCAATAACTCTGAGATCGTCCACCAGGAGATATGGCAACACAATGGCTCATTCTTGCGACAGAGATAGAAGAAGGAAAGATAGTCAATTCCCCCGGGTATGTGATTTCGCAACCCGAAGCCAAAATGACATGATGGCGGGGAACCTGCCCTCGTGCTCACTCTCATGCAATGGCCCGACTCGCCAATCCATCCATCCCCGGATCTAGATCGCGGGAGTTGATTGTGAGATGAGCCAGCCAGATATCTAGTTATTGCCGGTACTTATTTCTAAGCAATGCTGCTTACAATTCTCCTGCCCTGCCTGCTCGTATAATGGTAAACAAATCAATCAACCTCCGGGGTTACCGTATGTAGGTATGCACGTCCAAAAGCTGCTTGCTACCTGATATGATGGATCTCCGGCTCGGCGGCTGCCTCAAAATTCTGTCCTTGTCCGAGATGAGGTGAGGCAAAACATGTCCCATCGCATTTCAGGGCTTTGATGGATAGGCCGGCCAATCAGACTCTGTCCTGAGCGTGGCGCCCACCATCGCGAAAGGTATAGCGTCGATGTCGTGATCAGTCTCAGTTGCACTTTCATAGTCGTTGACCCTTATGGCGGCGATTGCGCAATTGCAGCTCCCCATCTTTTTTCCACCTCCTGAGCTTGTCACAGGCAGATGCAGTTCGGACGATGTCCTTGCCCATTAGTAAGAGTGCCTTTGGTCGGGGCACGGCGGGCGGGCGGTCGCCCGGACATAGTGTATGTATGTAGCTTGTAGACCCCATACAAACGCATCTCTCTCCCTCTCTCTCAACTCAGGAGTTTGACTGTCTTTAATCATTATTGTATTCGTCATCTCGTCTTTGACATCTTGCTCTATAATCAAGTCAGCACAATATCTGCGTCATCAACTAGACCAGAGACTCTTCACTTTACCTTTGGCTCCTCTTAGATATAACTGGGATACTCTCCTCCTTTCAACAAGTCCAAATCACATCTCGTCTTCAAATCATCATCCTCACGCCTTCAACATGCCTGCCTTTATCTCCCAGACATCTTCGCAGGTGTCCCTCACCGACATCAAGCTTGACTGCGAGTCAGGCTATGTCTCTGGACAAAACTCAGAATACTCATCGCCATCATCGTCAACCATTCTCCCTCAGATCTCTCTCACCAAGGCCCACATCAACCACCTCAACGACATGCTCGAGGATATGCACCCCATGGACATCCTTCGATTCTGCAAGGTCATGTTCCCTAACCTGTACCAATCAACCGCCTTCGGCCTGACCGGTCTCGTCACCATGGACATGCTCTCCAAGATCCAAAAGGAGCACCCCAACTCTCCCACTGTCGACCTCATCTTCTTGGATACCTTGTACCACTTCCAGGAGACACACGACCTAGTCGACCGCGTCAAGGCACGATACCCTAACGTTCCCGTCCACATCTTCAAGCCTGACGGCGTCAACAATACCCAAGAGTTCGAGGACATGTATGGCGAGAACATGTGGAACACTGCCAGTGAAATGTATGACTGGATTGTCAAGGTCGAGCCTCTCCAGCGAGCGTATGATGAGCTCAAGGTGGCTGCCGTCCTGAACGGCCGTCGACGATCTCAGGGCGCTGCCCGTGGTTCCATCCCCATCATCGAAATGGACGATGAGCGTGGTGTTGTCAAGATCAACCCCCTGGCCACTTGGTCATTCAAGCAGGTCAACAACTATATTAAGGAGAACAACGTCCCGTACAACGCCCTTCTCGACCAAGGCTACAAGTCCATCGGCGACTGGCACTCCACTGCCCCTGTCAAGGAGGGCGAGGATGAGCGAGCTGGTCGATGGAAGGGCCAAGACAAGACCGAGTGTGGTATCCACAACAAAAAGTCTCGATATGCCGAGTTTGTTGCCATGATGGAGCGCAAGCAACAAGAGGAGAAGCTCGCTGCTGCTCTCGAGAAAGTGGCCCTACCCACCGTATGAGTGCACTCGCACCCAGACAACCACTTATCTTTGATGACCTAATGAATAGAGCATTATGCAAGGCGTTTAAGGGAATAAACGGTTCAGTAGTTAGTGGTGACAGAACCAAAAGGAGCTTTTGATATTTCGATAATTATCGAATGGCGTTAGGGAAAATATGGGAAGCCTTGTGCAACGGAGGAACAGCAAGTACACAGCCGAGCAGATAGACCTGTCATGAGCTGCAGACGGGACAAGAAATAAAAGAATCAATCATACTTCTCATGAGGGCTTTTGATAGTGAGATTTGTGCCATCAGATGTGAGAAATGAAGTCGGATGTTCAAGGGTAATCAAGATCACGAGGTCAGAGCCTCAACGATACTACCCCGCGTCAAGGCATGAGTTTTCAAGCTAACAACACACCACCTCCCCACTACTAAGATCTGATATCGTCTTAACTGCCCTCTTTAGTACTTACTACTAACGTACCGTAAATACTTACGAAATTCGCGGCGCCCTATGGATCCTTTTTACCTAATTCTAGGCTACTGATTAGCTAAAATGGAAATAAAGATCTAATATTGGCACTAAAATTGAGGATTTCTTAGGAAAAAGGTATCCACAGGGCGCCGCGAATTTCGTGAGTATTTACAGTACTGTGTGCCCATCGTGACCTTTTTCAGCCTCGCGCCCTTGCTAGTGATAGCAAATAAAAAGTCTCGTAAAAAGTCTCGTCGCGCACATGATGCAGGAACTTGCTTCCTCTCCGCCCGCTTTCGTCGAGAGAAAGAAAAAGATTCTCGAGCAGCTCGCAATTCCAGATACTGAATACACAGATGCCTCCCCGAAAGGCTCTGTTGATGAGGGCATCCGTGAGCTCATTGACGAGATCAACCAGCAGTCTGGATTCGTCACTACCAGCAGCTGTGCAGGACGTGTTAGTGTCTTTCTCGAGGGGCGAAAGGTTGCCGAGACTGAAGGAGAAGATGAGCGGGTAGCAGGTGTTGGTGGAAAAGGTGCTGGGGGAGCTTGGTTGTTTGTCTCTCATGATCCAGTGCCTGACAAAGGTGATGGAAGCACAGATTGGGGCAGTTTATTCGGACTTGAGGATTCTACAGAGGCTCAGGAAACAACTGGAGCTGTCAAAGAGAGGAGACTTGTTCACTTCAAGTTTGAGGCAATGGTAAGCAGAAATGGTGCTCTAGCGAATAAGATGGGGGGCAGTGTTAGAATACAAGTACAAGTTTATACTGAGATATCATGTAGATCCTTCACATCCTCACAGCATCTCCTGAGCATGCTCAAATACTCCTGCGATGTGGTCTGCAAGCAGGCTTTCGAGAGTCTGGGGCACTCAACATCATCCCCAGCGGCAAGGATGCTGCAACCCCTATGGTCGCTATACGGACAATGGGACTCGCCTTCGAGTCTATCATCGGACAGCAGGTTGACGGTCATCGCCAACGTATCGTCTCACCCGAATATCTTCAGACGCTCGTGGATATTGCCAACGAACGCTTCATCGAGAACAAGAAGCGTATTGAGCGCTTCCAGAACGCCTTCCGAGATGCTGTCTCGGCACCGGCACCACGTCGAAATCCCGAAGGACAGGAATGGGAAGACGCCGCGGCAAGGCGGGAGAGGAAACGTGCTGAGGGTCTGCAGAAGAAAGCTGAGCTCAAAGCCAAGCAAGAGGCGGACACAAGTAAAGAGGAAGTCGACCTCACAAAAACAGGGGAAGAACAGGCAGGACTGCTCTTTGAGATATGAGTTGTACACTTTATTCCCTCAACATAGCTTTTACCGCTACCAATTCCGTATTGTACATGTGCGTACCTGTCTGGACATGCCAGAGCCCATTGTCTCTATATCTCTATAGAATCGTTCCCCATCCCCATTATCTGTTTTGCTACAACTCCTCTTCTTATGAGATGACCTTCTCGACCCAGGTCTTCTCGAGTTTCTTAACCTCGGCCTTGAAGTTCTCTACCTCCTGCCAGCAGTCGAGCGGCCGTCGGTCGTGCTCCCGCAGACATCGAATGACCTCGTTTCGCGCACCCTCGACGCTCTCGGGCAGAGCACGCACCTGCTTGCGCTCCTCGAGCTTCTGGCGCATAGCTTCAACCTCCTTGCTGACGGTGTACTGGCTCGTGCTGTTGTCGTCCTTAAACTCGGCGCTAGAAAGCTTCTCGTGTGCTAGTTTGAGGGCCTCGGATTCCTTCTTCTGGAGCTTCTTGAGCTCCTCGGCCACACGGGCCTGGATCTGGAGCTCGACTATCTTGGATCGAGAAGCGTCGGTCTATAGATGGAAGAAAGAAGGTGCGTTAGCTTCGGCTGAGGCTTAAGGTAGCAGTGCTACTAGTTCGGTGCGGATTGGATGTACCTCATTGCTGGATTGTAGTGAATCGACGAGATCTTGTGACAGGCCACTAGGCGCTGAGCTGTTTATTGACAAGCTGTCAGTCGCTGATTGAAACTTGGTAAAGGGTTCAGGGTCTGGGATAACATACGCCTTCCACACATGTGAGGAGATTGGTTTCGACTCGCTGGAACCCATTGTGTCGACCGCAATGGCTGTACAACCGATGTTCAATACCCAGCTCGTGATAGCCTTTCCTGGAAATTTCCGGCGTTATTCGGGTGCGTCACGGAGCGACGATCTAGTTGCCTCAGGTTTCTATTTTATTTGAGTTGTCGACAGCCTCATGTGGCGTTTAGGTGTGGCGCCTCACCGTTGACCGAAATTAATTCACCGAAACTCTTACACCACAAGCGCTGCATAACGCATGGCAGCATAGAGCATAGACGGAGCTTCTGCTTGACATGGGATTACGTCTGTGCAGCTTGCAATCATGATTCAACAATCATGCCACAATCGGCAATCTATTTTCATCAAGCTCGAAAGACCGGCCGAGCCCGTGCTTATTCAGATCTTATCTTGGGGTAAGATGGCCTGTTCCAACATCAAAGCGATTCACAAAAGCCAATACCCGCCGCTGTCAAGGATAGACATGTCACAGAACAGCGATCTATGTGGTGCATATCTTACTGCAACCTCGTGGCTTTGGCAGCGGATGGAATTCAAGGATTAACGCAAGCGTCAGGTTCAGGACAATCACCTCAATGGGTCTTGAGATTTCCTTTTCTAGAACAGAGATGGCGTTCACTCGTGGGGCTTCATCGGACGGAGCTTACCAATGCACCGGAAGCGAACTCGCAAGCATCAGATCATTTTATCTGTGACGCCAAGAAACTTGACTTGATATACAAGGACTGCGGGATCAAGAGCCTCGTGGGTCTGAAAAGTCCAACAGGCATTTTTTCCGTTACTGCAATGCAGGTACCTAGGTAGATGATGACCGCGCCGCAGTATCTCAAACTGACGTCGAAATCGAAATCCATCAACCACAGGACAAGAAAACATCAGATTGCGGGCCCTAAGGAATGATGATTGCAGAATACCTTGTCTTTTGAGGCTTTTTGGTCAGGGCTGCTGGTGATCTGAGAACCTCATAAGCGAGTGTCCAAGTCCTGAGTTGTTATGTGGAAAGTCTTGGGAGCTGCATCGCAACACATCTGCATTCGCATCGCATGATAGAAGCCCCTCTGGGTTTGCCGTGTAAGCCGTAGGTTGTTTCACTCAGCCCATTTTCACCCATCATGCCTTCGATTGCGTCAGAAGAACAATGAGATGAGAACCCAGGAACCGATCTGTTTATCCAAACATCAAACAGGAAACGTTGTCTGGATGATGAGGGTGTGATACATGAGTGGGATGCCTCTGAGGATGGACGCGTCGTTGGCGGCAGTCCGCGGGGCATTGAGTGGCTAGGAAGCGCTGTAAGTCTGTAACGGCCCTAGTGTCCACCAGGTCTGGCCACTGACAGCCAGTCCACCCCTGAATACTGCAAAGCTCAGTTTTCCATTCACTCATCCATTCATTCCAAAAGGGGTCTGGGAGTCCCCTGAGCCAGGACCATTGAGTGGCTGGTTTCAGAAACATGGACATACCAGGATTACCCAGCAAGCAACCACTAAAGAATGTCCCTTTTACGCCGGAGGCCTGGTTCTGAGATCTGCTAGCATCATCTCTCATCCAATTGGCCGTAACTTACGAAGCCACAACGTTGCTAGAGAGCGCCCCTGCCGTAGCGCAGCTGACGGGGGCCTTTTAAAGTGCTCCCTAACTAACGCTTAGACGCCCGTGGTTCGTTGTGCTATGTCTCTCCAGCTTTTGTCTGTAAGTCATCTGGAGGCAATGGTGGAATACGCCGACCAACCAGATCAGATATGAATCGAATTCTCGGTTGCACGGCTGAGCTGGAAACATGATTAGTCCCCAGTCAGTCAGGGGTCCCAGTTATATCCATCGCCGAGCCGAGCGAACACATCCATCCATCCTGTAAGGGGCTCCCTGGCTCGCTGCATCATCACAGGGCGGATGACCGTCCAAGAAGTCTATGCTGTGGGAGTGAGAGAGAAGAAATTATTCCAGCGCCAAGACAAGACCTTGTCAGAAGTCAAAGCTGCCTGTCCACCTTATTTGGGCTGATATTCAGCGGAGGAAGCCAGAGCCCCCATTCACAGAGCTACAGTTACAGTTACAGTACAGGCATACATACATATTATCAACGTCCCCTCCACTCCACTCCTCGCCTGGCCTTGGCTGTATAGTATTGTATTGCTTCTTCATTCCTCCTGGTTTTACTTCGAGCCGTTCACAGTGGTCATTTCCTTGTTTTATTATTCATCTCTTGTCCTCGGGACCATTGACACATTCTTCGCTGAGACTGGGCACTCTTCAAAACCATTCCGCCTGATCAGGCTGCTTCCGTCACTGTCGACCACTGCTCCCCGTCTGTCGTGTTTGTCTCTGTTTCGGGTCCCAGAACAGATTGAAACATTGAAAAACAATCGTTTCCCCCACTGCCTGTCAGTGTTTCTTCCTGTCGATCATTCAACGCCTCAATTCCTGCCCATTTGTATTCTGTTCCATTCTCTTCACCGCAAGCGCCCAAACCTCCTCGATCCTCTCAACGGACCGTTATTGCGTGGCTTACCCATCAAACGCCCTTGCCTAGGTAGGTACCCAGCCCTCCTGACCTTCACTTGCTCGCTGTAATTTACATTGACCCGTTCTTGACTGCAGATCCAAATCCGCCCAAAGTTGGAGATCGTCAGCCTGGCCTGCTTTCTTCCAGCTTCAACCGAGAACATCATCGCCTCGTGGACGAGGTGAACACAACTTGGCTTTCCGACGTCATCTAGCACTGCCTTGACAGTGATTAGCAAGCCGCCCTTGTTCTGCCCGGATTTTTATTGTTCTTTGCTACCCTTTCACTCTTTGCCTTTGTGCTGCATCGCATTGTTCGTTGAACACAAACCTCCCAAGTCGCCACTGAACAGCCTCCTCGCCTCGCGATTTATCAAAACAAGCGTCAAGTCAACCATTTGCCTACGATCATGCTCTGACACCAAAGACCGAACACAAGGAGGAACAGCATACACTTACTTTCTTTAAAATCAACATTGACCCACGGCACTTGTTTGGGCTTCTTATTTATCAGTCGCACAATCACTTTGTGTATCATTCATTCACCGCCAGCTGCGACTATTCACTCTTTCTGCGTCTCAAGATTCCCAGATAAAATAGAAGCCGACTCGCACTCATTACTTACTTGCTCCTAGAGAGCAATGTTGAACAAGATGGATCTCACACGGCGCCGGATCGCCGATATCAGCTCGTACATACCATCATCGACACTCGAATATCGTGCTGAAGCAGCTCCCGCAGATGCTGAAGCAACCCCCAACTACCACTCGAATCTCGACGGTGTAAACCAACCTATGAACCTACTTTTTAAAGATGCTTTGTGGTGGACCCTGGGCATCATGGCCCTTATCATTCTCTCCATCAGAATTATTGAGATCCTATGGATGAGTCTCCGCCAGGTGTCGGCCATGAATGTGCCCGGCTCAAAACAAGCATTCTGGAGGATCTCTCAATGGAGCTGGATGCCCAACATGAAGAAGAACCTCATCTACGCCCCCTTGTGGAACAAACGTCACAACAGAGAGTTCAAGCTTTCATCCGCTGTTAGCATGGGCACTCTTCCATCCCGACTTCACTCCGTCATTCTCCTTATCCTCCTGGGTAGCAACATCATCTACATGTTCGTTCTCAACTGGAGCAACGAGAACAAGCTCGCCTTTTGTGCCGAACTGCGAGGCCGCTCAGGTACCCTGGCCCTCGTCAATATGGTGCCTTTGATCATTTTCGCTGGGCGCAACAACCACCTCATTGGCCTTCTCAAGATCAGTTTCGACACCTACAATCTGCTTCATCGCTGGTTGGGTCGCATCGTGGTCCTTGAGTCCATCATCCACACTCTTGCCTGGCTCATTGTTGCCGTTCATGACATGGGATGGGACGGCGTTGGTCATATAATTTCCCATGGACTCTTTGAAGGCTCAGGAGCCATTGGTACGGTGGCTATGACCCTCCTACTTCTGCTCTCCGTTTCGCCTCTGCGTCACGCCTTTTACGAGACCTTCCTCAACGTCCACATCGTCTTGGCCCTTATTGCTTTCGCTGCTACATGGGTTCACTGTGCTTCGTCCGCACTCAAAGGAGGCCTTCCCCAACTCCCCTGGATCATGGGTATCGTGGCTGTCTGGTTCTACGACCGCCTTGCTCGCATGTTCCGGATTCTCTATGTCAACTGGTCGTCAAGGGGGTGGACTGATGCAGTGTGCGAGGCCATGCCTGGCAACGTCACCCGAGTCACCCTTCACTTGCCACGATACGTCAACGTTAGGCCCGGTACCCACGCCTACCTGCGCTTCTGGGGCCTCTGCGCCTGGGAGAGTCACCCTTTCTCGATTTGCTGGATCAATCATACTCATGATAACAGCCTGCCAATTGTCGAAAAGGAAGGTCTCCAAGCAGTCGACAGGTCGACCATGACCACTTCTGTCTCTTTCCTAATCGGAGCACAAACTGGGTTCACCAAGAAGCTCTTCGACCGTGCCTCTCGATGCCCACGGGGTCTTCGTATCAAGGCTGCCATGGAAGGCCCTTACGCCGGACACAACAGCCTTGACTCGTATGGCCACGCAGTTCTCTTTGCCGGCTCGACTGGAATCACTCACCAAATTTCCTACATCCACCACCTCCTCGAAGGATACAACCAAGGAACCACCGCTTGCCGACGTGTCACACTCGTCTGGGTCATCCGCGAATACGAATCGCTGGAATGGGTGCGTCCATACATGGACACGATCCTCCGTATCCCGAACCGAAAAGACATACTCCGAGTCCAGATCTTTGTTACCCGTCCTCAGAACCCACGCGATATTGTCAGTGCTAGCGCCACGGTGCGCATGTTTCCAGGACGGCCAAACATTCCTCTCATTCTGGCTCGAGAGGTGCAAGAGCAAATGGGTGCCATGTGTGTCACAGTCTGTGGACCTGGTGCTCTTGCTGACGATGTTCGGGTTGCTTCCCGGGCAGTGCAGGGCTCAACCGTGGTTGACTTTATCGAGGAAAGCTTCACGTGGTAACCTTTAACCACAGGTGGAAGCAGGTAGTTAAAATGGATTCCATTCGAACTGTATATATTCACGGCAAAGGGGTTATGTCATGGAGAGAGATATCTCAGGGACGATCATAGCGTCATTGCGTTTCTATAAGGCGATCATATTATTAGAGATCTTAGAGAATCATGCTACGTAGGAGCAATTCATACTACGTCGTATTCTTTTGTTTATATAAGTGACATGTTTGTTATAAGCCAGGATGTGAGAAACCATGCACTTTAGTGGAATATCCCAGTCCCTTAATTGATGAGGCCATCATCCATGCCCAGGTACCCGTGATTCCAGACTGTCGGATTAGTTAGTGTGGACTGGGCTGTGGAGTGTTCCCCCAAATTCCCAGGTTGCTTTCCCTGCCCCGCGCCCCCGGTCATAGTAGGTCAGTGCCTGCCCGTTTAATGGGAAAAGTACCTACGTACCGCAGCTCTCGTCGCGTCTCGGTAGGATCCATCAACGCGACTTCTGGCACAACCTTGACAAAGCATCGATACATACGGATTTCTACCAGTCTTTCTTTGTGCCTTTCCTCAGTCTCAAGTGCTCAAGGCTTCCATTAATTTAGAGCCGGACTCTGTACCCTATTTGTAAACCATCCTATTCACCACACGAATGCCTACACGAACACGGGATTCTTCGTCGCATTCGCGATCGCCATCGCCGTCTTCACGAGCAACACCAGCGCATCGAACCTTGACCATGAGAGAACGAGAATCAAGTCGCTCTGTATCTGGGGCCAAGAGGAAGCGAGCGGATACAAGAAACGGCGAATCCTCTAACCATCGAAGACGAACCGTTGAGCCAACGGCATCCAGTGATGAGGACGATGACGATGTATACGATCCCGACCAGCCGCTGGAGGAGCGTCGCAGAGTCCAACAGGGCTTCCGAGATTTACTCCGCGAAGTGACGGAGAACACAGAAGAGTACCTACAAGCGGACTCGCGAGGGCTTCACGAGGCTATCCTCCGCGCCGATGAACTATCAAAGAAAGTCCGACAGACAACAGAAGCAACAATCGATTCACGACTGCTTGTCAGCACTACCGATCTGTCTTACCGAAAGACTTTGAAGTTGACCCAAGGTAGCCTTTCTCAAGGCATCGACGTTGATGAGTTTGTTTCAAAATGCATCACATATATGCGACATGGTAGAGGAATTATGGATGATAATGCACCGGAGCTCTCGAGCACTCAACGTCAAAGAAGGAGTACTAGAAGAGACGAGGAAGAAGGCGAGGACGATATCGGTGACGAGGGCGATATGATGAATTGGCCCCATCTTGGCCGTTTTGCTTGCTTGCCTTCCATTCGACGTCCTGCCCTCCCCGGCTTCCTTCTTGGCCCCCTGTCGGTCGAGAAGAAGGTCCGGAAGATCACAAAGCGAAGCGCGCCATTCAGACCTAACAATCTCACTGAGACGCGTCCCGAAGTGCTCAACGTCGAGGACCTGGCCAAGAAGGAGAACGATCTGACCGCAATCTGCGGCAAGATCCTTCATCAACTGAAGAACATTCAGGCAGATGTCCAACAAACTGTTGCGGATAGCGTTGACGATAGCATGGACGAGGCCGAGACGACCAGAATCATGCATCACCATGGCCTGCGGAGTACCGGCGGTATTGACCTGATGCGGTTTGTTGTGAATCCCAAATCATTCGGCCAAACAATAGAGAATATGTTCTACGTCAGCTTCCTCATTCGAGATGGTCGAGTTGAGGTTGAATTTGATGAATTTGGTCTTCCAACGCTAGGTCAGTCAAACATGATTGAGGTTCCTTCACGCTGCTAACAAATCCTTAGCCCCTGTGGAGAGAGAGGTTGAAGATGAAGAGGAACCGACACGCCACGGGGCAGCGAAGCAACAGGCAATTCTGTCTATGGATATGGAGACGTGGCAGGACATCATCGACACGTTTGGGCTTACAGAGCCTATGATTGCGCATAGAAGAGATGTGACGAGCTCGGGACCGGGTGCACGGGGCTGGTACAGCTGAGCGAGAGGGGATACACACTATTTGAGGATATGTCAATCTGCCAAGTGCATGATTCATCGTCTTACAGCCTACGGGATACCCTTATTTGCATGTGTTGTTTGCATTGGAGATGGAAAACATAGTGTCGCGCACAGGCCGTTGGTAAACGATTGTCCTTCTTTGTTCCTGCTTGCCCCTCACTTCTGATGTCGGCACGGAAAGGACAAAATGGGTTGGTTGGTGGCGATGCGTCTTTGTGCAGAACTGACTGTGCGTAACAAGAGGCGCGTGGCCTCCTTTATTTTTGGCATTGGTATGGCATCAAAAGAACGGCGCAATTAGAGTGAATGAATGTAGACAAAGAAGCCCCCCAAACCTGATGTGGCCCCTTCATAACCATTGCTCGCCCTCTTGTCATCTCTTCTAACCAAGAGTCTTGTTGTTTCTTTCACATCAACGAAACCACACAAGAGTTGCTTCATCTATCTTTTTACATTCATACTTGTTCGCTTTTCAGGCCATCAAGATGGAATGGGGCCCAATCTTGGTCGAGTTCTCAGAGAACGCCGAGGCTCAGTTGAAGAGGAACCGCCAGAAATGGGAAAAAACGAAAAACGATCTCGTGTCACACCTCGACGAATACGAACATGAATGCATCACAATGAACCCCGAACTTCCGCAGAAGGCACTGGAGGTCCTGAAAGACTTCAACGCAAAGGCCAGGGGATGTCTCGAAGTGATGTTCGGTACCGCCTGTGATGCACAGCAAAAGGATTTCGAAAAGCTCGAACACAAGACCGGCAAATTGAGATCTCAGATCTTTGAGTCGTATCAAGCTGGAAAAGAAAATTCAACCGTGAGCAAGCAAGGCTATGCAAACCCCGGAGTCAAAACCACGGCTAGGACACCCGGTAGTGCTGGGATGAGCTTCGATGCTGCCATGGCAAAGCATAGAAGCGCAGCTCCGACAAGACCCCCTCAAGAATCACAACCTCCTCGTCCGACTGACAATACGGTTCGACCTGCCAGGAATGACACTCAAGGCCCCAACTTCAAGACCTCTCGTAGCAGGAAGGCCTTTTCTTTCTCGTCCCCTCGTTCGCCCATTGTGAGAACTCCAATAGGATCGTATTCTGCTCGGAGAAAGTCTTTCAATTTCACAAGGATTGAGCTCGTGGAAAGCCTTCGATCGGCAATGATGAAATACACCCGGCCCCCACAGAATGCTTTGGCCGGCGGGGAGGCTGGTGATATTCACCCTGTCATGCGAACTGTATTTGATACTGGAAAGGATCTCAACAAGGAGTACGACGACGAGCTCACAGTGGTTGATGAGGACACAGATACGTGGCAAACTGACGATGAGGGAGAGAATGAAGGGGAAGAGAAGAAGGATGGCGATGACCACGAAATTCGCTTTGTCCCAAGAGAGCGCGACGGGCTTGAACAGGAGGTCGACTTCCTTGGGCGGAAGAATCACGAACTTGCACTGGAGAACAACGCCCTTAAGCAGGCGAAGCACGATCTTATGGAAGAGAGGAGCAGCCTTGAAGAGAAGAATCAAGATCTTGTGGAAGAGAATCGTGATCTCAAGCACAGAATATTCAGCCAGCCAAAGACTCCTGGCACTACATTCTCACCCATAGGGGGATATTGGTCGGGGAAGAGGAACCCTTCTAGACCAGGGACAGCGTCCACAGTTCAGATGACTCCGTCCAAGTACCGTTTTGACCCGACATCTCCACCATCTGACTTTGAGTATGGCTCAGGGCGCCCTCGGCCGATGGGCAGCAAATTGCCTTTGACCCCGTCAGATGACCCTACCAGCGGGGCTTCCGATGCATTCAGCAGTTCTGTTCGAGATATTCGCCCATTCAGCAAACCAAGGAATGGTTTATTGAAGCGAGAGGATACCTCAAAATCCGAGAAATGCGGCATGGTCAATCTTGCTTCGGACCTTGGAAAGATTGCTGCAGAGGGGGGCGATGAAGCTGATCTTCCAGACAAACCGAAGCAAGAGGATGTTTCTGGGCCGCCTGACAACCTGGGAGACGGGAACCTGCCTGGGAAGACAGACTCCCCCAAGGCTGAGGAGAATCCAGAGGAGGAGAATCCTTCGAAAGGGAATTCTTTAGCAAGGAAGGTTTCTTTTCGAGAAACGTCCGGTTTGGAAACACCCAAAGTAAATGACACGCCAACTTCAGATCGCAACGAGGGCGAAGATGATGAGAAACATCCTAAGAAACCTACTCTCAACCCCAAGCCCGATCCTCTAGCCTCTTCAACTGCAAGTAAGAAGCTAATTGTCTTTCTCGGACGGTTGGCGCAGATTCTTTGGAGTCTCATCTTTGAGATCTGGAGTCTCGTCTTTGAGATCCTATATACCCAATTTCAACCTTGGATCCGTCTCGCTCGGTTTCTTTGCCAATTTTCCTACCGTTGTTATCGGCGTATCAAACATGGGTCAGAGTTTGAGTTTCCAACTTTCCTTTCGCCTACAGATATTCTAGTTGTTGGTTATCAATATTTCGTCCTGGTTACTCTGAATTGGCACTGGTGCGTGCGCGAACAGAGAGAGCTATGGCGAGTTGCCAACGGCGAGACAAGACGGTTGATGCTGAAAGAACTTGAACTTACAAATCAAGAATCGTCACGACCAAAAACACGGGACTTTGTTGCATTAGTGATGCCGAGGAATTGGAATTTCATTGCATCAATGACGTTGGGCATATGGAATGACTTTACATCAATGATGTTGATTGTACGGGGCGAATTGTATGAGGCACTGGATGTTCACAAGTTCAAGGCCCTTTGGGATATGGTTTCTTCGTTTGGTGTGAGTGGACATTCTGGTCAACAGGAAGCTTTCGGGATAGGACATGTTTTGGCGATAGGAGGGATTCTATGGGTAGGAGGGCATTTGTTGACAAGAGGGGCTGGGTTGGTAGGAAGGGCTTTGGGGATGAAAGGGGAGAGGGTAAATTTGCTCTGATCTTTTATCTCTTTTGGTGGTTTTGCTGTCTTTCTGATGTTGGTTTTGGGGGCACGTATCTCTCTTTTGCTCTGATCTAACAGATAGTGTCAAATATTACTAGTACCTACCTACACTCGGTATTCGTGATCAGCAGTTTCAGGATTTAGAGAGAACGCCAAGTCCATTAAATTACTAATGCATGTGTTTCCATTCATTCCCTCTTTTTAGCCAATGCAGGACTTTGACATGGGTTGGTCATTCTGAGATGCGCGATACGGGGCAGGATACGCCGTTAACAAGCCGAGGTTGATATTGCGGGTAACAGGCTGGGATACCTCTGATATGTTTAGAACCATTCAAGTTGATGATATTATTATGATCCAACACAGGCAAGAGGGTATTCTTCTGCGGATAGAGCGTTTAGTTAATAGATTGGGTACGAAATACGCATGCTGCGTATCTGTATTTGAAATGGACGTATTCGTATGATTGATTACATGTCAAGTATTGAAGCTGAGGGCGTATCCACTTTTACGCTTTAACTTTTTGCATTAGTTTTTTTTTTTTTTTTAGTTTTTCAACCGCAGCTCCGAGACCCTGGAAACGGGGCCGAATGCATTGGAATGTTGATGTCATTGAAGAATCAACGACTGATTGGAACTTGAATATTACCAATTCAAGTCCAAGCTCCGCCTCAATAACTTACGACCCGACGGAGATTGATTACAATTACTCGTCATGATACGTTCAACGGCCCGCATTCAATACTTAAACACCAGATCACCCACCTTATCCCAGCTACAACAAAGATTCTTTGTACTTTCACATGCTTTAATACAAGACTTTAACGTCATACATCCTCATCACCATCACCATCTTGCGATCTCGTCAATTAAAAGACACAAGCTTACAACTTCATTCACACTTACACCTCACAAACAAAACTTCAGCTCACAATCACAAGACTCCAACTCAGCAGAAATGTCCGACAAACTCATCCCTTCAGACCCTGATCATGTCATGGTCATTCGCAATGTCACACCCAACATTGCCACTTTCTCAGTGCCCTTTTCACGATATGGAAAGATCAAGATTGGTGGTCGAGGCACTCTAGGTATGTGCATTATCCTCTATTACACATAACATATATTAACGCGCTCAACAGTCAAGCTCACTTCTGGAGGCCTTGCCGTCTTCTCGCCAGTCGCACTCACCAAAGCTACCCAGACCAAAGTCATGGAGATGGGAGGCGACGTCCGCTACATCGTGGCTCTCGACTTCGAGCACCACATCTTTATCTCCGAATGGGCAAAGGAATACCCCTCAGCCAAGATCATCGGCCCAGAGGGTCTCCCAGAAAAGCGAGCCAAGCAGACCGATGACCCCAAGATTGGCAATGAGGAGTTCGCCGTTGTCTTCAAGAAGGAGAACAAACGAGAAATCAAGATCGATCCCCAATTTGACGCTGATTTCGAATACGAATATGTCGACGGCCACGCCAACCTCGAGATCGTCTTCCTTTACAAGCCCGAGCAGATCCTCATCCAGGCCGATCTTCTCTTCAACCTACCGCCCACCGAGCAGTATAGCAAGGTCCCTGAATCAGAACTGCCCCAAGATGGATCTATCGGCAAGCTGTTTGCCTGCGTGCAGAACCCTCGTAGCGATACCAAGTGGCTGCAGCGTTTCAACTGGTATCTGGCCGCCAAGAACCGCGAGAGCTTCAACGACAGCATGGCTCGCATTGCCCAGTGGGACTTTCATACCATGATTCCCTGCCACGGAGATGTTTTGGAGGGGGATGGCAAGGAAGTGTTCACAAAGGTGTTTGACTGGCATCTTCAGGGACACAAATAGAAGTTTGATATAATTAGATGATGATATAATAATGTATAAGTAGAGCGAGGCTATGAAATTGGGTATATAACTATGTTAAGTCTGAACGCTAGAGTCACAAATCATCCATTCATTTACTTTTACCCTTATCCAATATTCGCCTTTTAACACCTTCTCTCTGATCGGCCACAGTTTCGCCAGACATAGCATCTCTGTTGCGTGACGACTCGGCAGCAGAAGCAGTCGACCATTGCCTCACTCTCTCAAAGTAGGTCGCCTCAGGGGTTTGTAACCGCTGTGTTGATTGTGTACTCAACAGAGGCTCGGGTTCCATATCCACGAATCCAAACATGGGAGTTTCAGCTTCGACCAACTCCCCCCCGTTGTGAACATAGTCGCCGAGCTTCCCTAGTGTAACAAACTCGGCCTTGAGCTTAACCGAGTAGGTCACGGCTTTGACCCCTTGGTACCAAAGAAAATTGTTGGTAAACCCGATGACAATGAGCCCGATGTCGATGAGCACGATCATTACGTTGATGCTGAAGAGTTGCCATATAATTCGAGATGTTTGGAGTTCCTTTTCCTCCCTCTGAATTATTTCCATGGTTTTCCAGATGTAAAGACCAGAAAGGATAAAATCTTGGACGCAGAAGCATGCCAGCTGGACCTTTTGGACTGCAATAAAGGCGCCTTCATGGTCGAGCTTTTCTTGAGCGCTGATGGAAAAAAGAAGAACCGTAACAGTGCTATGCCAGATAACAGCATTGGTAATAATCATCCATTTCACAATCTTCAGGACGGTAACGCTTTTGACGAGTAAATCTAGTCGCGAGTACAGAACAAGAGCTTGGCTGGTAGTCAGGAGAATCCATCCGATGTCGTTAATGACTGCATCTGCAACGTCTTCAATAAGGTCAAAATAGCGGGCCACCCAGCCAGTCGCATACGGCAACACACCGAGAGAAGCCACGGCGAGACTCCATGAGTAAAGATTGTTGTGTCGCCTGGAAGATGTCAATATAAGGAGAAGCAACTCGATGCCATTGTACAGCGAGATGGCGGCACAGGTCTATGGAGCGTGTTAGATGAGTTCTTGAGGGTCGAAGTAATTCGGTATGAGACAGGGGTCGTACAATGACTATAATGGCCTCTGGGGTATATCTCCCGTTGGGATAGACCTTTGAGACGGCATCAGAACGTCTCAAGTGAGACATGTCGGTCTACCTCGGACGCGAAGGAGTTGTCTCATGGGGTGAAGAAGTAGAGAGCAGGGCTCCAAGGAGAGGAGGCATCAGGGTCTGAGAGCCTGGGAGTTGAATAGTTGCTGAGACTGAGGTAGTTATAACGCCCTAAACACCACACGTCATAAGTTGGTTAGGACCTGCAACTGAAGGAGGTTCGGGTGCTACTGTAGGCTTGATAGGCAGCTAGTAGGTAAGGATCTTCAACGGCAACTTGGCAGATGTCCCCTTTAAAGATACATTGATTGATGAGCTTGATATTGTGGCTTCTAGGTTTGGGCCATGGTGGCGCCTCGCTATGCAGTATCCATGTCCTTGAAGGAGACACCGCCGGGGATCGGGGCATAAGTACCGGGAGGGGAACTGCGTGTTGTAGTAACCAATACCTGAGCTGGCCAGTTTAATTGAGTCAACAGCAAGCATGGAAAAATGTTGTTCTATCATTAGATAGGTACTAATCTAACGACATGTCTGTGTTGGGTTATTCAGGGGCAGCTCTAGCTTGACTAGCAACACTAGGTAAATAGATGAGAGGCAATGCTATATGGAACGAGCCTTTGTTCTCTCTACATGCCGAATGAAACCAGAAAAGTATTATAATGATGAGTCTTGTTACGCACTCTGTAGCAATGGGAAGTGAAGGGTGAAAATACGAGGTAACATTGCCGATCAAAGGTCACTATGTACTTATCTAGGTACTAAGTATATCGATACTGGAGGTTACCCAGTACTTAATTATGAGAGGGTTCAGAGAAAGAAAATACTTAATTCACAGTAACATATGTGAAGTAGTTATCATGAAACAAAATACTAGATATCTTAGTACTTTTATTGTTGATCGAGGAGGTCCACATCTTGGCTTTTAGCTTCCCGTCTGCACCTCATGACTGTCGCTGTCGCCATGTGATCCTCCCCACACTCAGTGCATCACTCCAGGCTCTTATCTTATCGCACCCCGACCCAGCTCCACACCAGCCACTACGCAATCATTCCAAGCTCACGTCGCAACTTAACCTTTAACCTCCAACACTGAGTGTCCTTCACGCGCATTTCTTCGATTTACACAGAATGACATAGCGCATCATGTCTGAGTACGGGCGCATGGACCCGTTCTCCTTTGCGGGCTCCAAGGATGTCCATCATCCTGTGAGCATTCGCATGTAACGCCCCCAGCGCGCCCCCTCCGGATATTTGAGCTGAAGCTGACCTTTGCGCAGAATGAACCTTGAAGGTGAAGAGCCTCCCTTCAAGTTCTCAACCCTTCTCGAGCGACCCGACTTGCGCCACGTTGGCTCCAACATCAGGTGCGCGATATCACCCACGATCATCACCTTTGCGCCAGACTAATAAGAACTGTTAGCTCCTACTCCGATCTTTATGTCACCGTACAGGTCTGGGCTGGCTCGAAACCCTTGACTGTCCCCGTTCAGACCGCCTATAAGCCTTTTCGATCCGAGCGCAAGTAGGACATTCCCAGGATGGGACAGACATGGCATATGTTGACTGAGATAGATGGAACGAGTGGCTCCAGCTGCCCATCACATACGACTCCTTGCCAGCCAATTCGTGTTTGGCTATAACAGTATGGGATCTATCACCCACTGGTGGGAAAGGGGCCAACGGCCATGCTATTCCATTCGGCGGCACAACACTACCCATGTTCGACGAGGACAACCAGGTGCAGAAGGGAAGACAGAAGTGCCTCATCCATCGACACAAAAATGCCGACGGTACCGATAGTCCAACAACACCCGCGTTGGTCTCGACCAAGAAAAAGTCGACTCGAAAAGGCCAGGTACCTCCACTAGATAAGGATGCCGAGGAATTAGACCGTATGGAGGCTCTGTTCAAGAAGCATGAGATGGGCGAGATCCCTAGGGTGGACTGGCTGGATCAAATGGTCTTCCGAAGCTTTGAGAAACGAGGCCTGCAAGCTGCCAAATCGTCAATGAAGATGCTTCAGAGGCAACGAGCTATAAACGGCGAGAATGATCCGGATAGTCAAGATGGCGAAAACGAGGATGGACGCCCTGGCCAATCGACATTTTTACTCAACGTCGAGCTACCACGTTTTGATTTCCCTGTTGTTTTCGCCGACCACGAATACGATCCTCCTCCGATTTCTGCTTTCCAGAACCTTTCCGTTTCTCAGGCCAGTGTCGCAAATCGTCAGCCGGAGGTCCATTACGGCCCAGGCATCAATGCCATGGGCGCGAGTTCTGTAGGGCTTGAAGGACGACTCATTAATGTCTATGATCCTGAAGTCGGACACAGGGACAACCCTGCAGAGGCCAAGCACCGGAGACTATTCAGAAGTTCGTACAGGCATGGTCTTGTTGATAAGAACTTGAAACCGAATGCCAAGGTTCGAGACGAGCTCAACATCATCATGTCATATTCTCCAACCCATGTCCTCACCCCGGAGGAGGCAGATCTAGTGTGGAAATTCCGCTACCACTTGACCAGGGACAAGAGAGCCTTGACCAAGTTTGTCAAATCAGTCAATTGGAGAGATCAAGGTGAAGCGAGACAAGCCATACAAGTTCTTGGTCGCTGGACCTCGATTGATGTTGACGACGCCCTCGAGCTTCTTGGGCCTTCTTTTGACAACTCTGCCGTGCGGTCCTACGCTGTCGAGCGATTGCGCAAAGCTGATGACGATGAATTGCTTCTATATCTTCTGCAACTCGTCCAAGCTCTCAAGTACGAGCATATATTGGCAGACTCTGATGAAGAAAGCAGCCACGATTCGTCTCTGGCTCGCTTCCTGATCCAGCGTGCAGCAGCGAACTTTCTTCTGGGCAATTACTTCCACTGGTATCTTATGGTTGAGTGCGATGATTCCAGTCCCGAGCAAGGCATTGACAACCGCAACATCTACCGCAAGGTCGCGTATGACTTCATGGCCGAGCTTGTTAAGCAACCAGACGGCCAGGAAACACGCAAGACTCTCCTACGCCAAGCAGAATTGGTTGCCATCCTTTCAAGGATTGCGCAAGAGGTTAAAACATCGAACGAGTCGAACGCTAAAAAGGTTGAGCGAGTCAAGCATCTGTTGTCGGATCCCAAGAACGAACTATTAACCTTTGATCCGCCTTTGCCGATGCCACTTGACCCCTCAATACTGATCACGAGCATCGTCCCAGATCAGACAGTGGTTTTCAAGTCTTCACTAAATCCGTTCAAGTGCACATTCAAGACAACAACCGGAAGCTCATATCCTATCATTTTCAAGTTGGGGGATGATCTTCGACAGGACCAGCTTGTCATTCAGATCATCACTCTTATGGACCAACTGCTGCAGAAGGAGAACCTCGACCTCAAGCTGTCACCCTATAAAATCCTGGCGACGAGTACTTCCGCTGGTGCCTCGCAGTTTGTACAATCCGCAAGTTTGTCAAGCATCGCCAACAGGTTCAAGAGCAACCCAGCCCTTGCTTACCTCAAGTATCATAATCCAGATGACGGACAGCCCCTTGGCGTCCGGCAAGAAACACTAGACACATACGTGAGGTCCTGTGCGGGATACTGTGTCATCACCTACATCCTGGGTGTCGGCGATCGTCACCTGGAAAACCTGCTTCTTGCACCTGATGGCCACTTCTTCCACGCCGACTTTGGCTACATCCTAGGCCGAGACCCCAAGCCTTTTGCGCCTTTGATGAAGCTCTCTAAAGAGATGGTGGACTGCATGGGCGGTATGAACTCGGAACATTACAAGCAGTTCAAGCAGTACTGTTTCCTGGCATTCACGGCGCTCCGCAAGTCGTCGAATCTTATTCTCAACCTCTTCAGCCTTATGGTCGATGCCAACATCCCCGATATTCGACTTGAGCCAGACAAGGCGGTTCTCAAAGTACGAGAGCGCTTCCACTTGGAGTTGAGCGAGGAAGAAGCGCTGAGATACTTTGATCGCATTATTGAGGACACTCTAACAGCGTATGCGCCAGTTGTCATTGACAAACTGCACGAGTGGGCGCAGGCCTTCCGGGCATAGGTTATTACATGATTTTATATTGGAAAGGAGTTGGGGGCTAATGGTATATGCTTGTCCTTTGATAGACAAATTAACTAGCAATATGATATTTTAAATTCGTTTTTATTTTCGTTCAGAACCCTTGTGTATCCATGATTTGGCCTTCATCCCATCCAATATTCATGGTGGGCTACTTATCCACTTCATTTGTGGTAGTCTGTTGGTACTATATCTGATATGTTACTCGTAACTTTTGATACCTCCGCTCATGTCTCACCAAAGATGAAAACACCCTTGCCCTTGCGGAATCCCTGAAGACCCTGCTGCACAGCATTGCGCAGAGTCTCCTCTTCTGTATCCCAGTCCCACTTGACCTCCTCGATTGGAACATCACGGAACTGGCCAGAACGGATGATCTGAAGGATGTCGTTGATGGCATGTCTCCTGCCAGTAGGATCCTGTTCGTTCAATCTACTCACCCAGAAACCAGTGAAACGAATGTCCTTGAAGATAAGAAGACCGAGGGGTAGTTGGACTGGCTGCTTGGCCATGCCGCCGTAGGAGACAAGAGTGGCGCCCTGGCCAAGAGATCGAGCGACGGCGGTCGCTGACTTGCCTCCGACACAGTTGAGGCCTAGACCAATCTCCTCACGACCCTTGCGAGTAATTTCAGCAAGCTGGTCTCTCCACTCGCGGGATAAGAACTGAGATTCGGTAACAACAACGTCTGCACCGAGGTCATGAAGCTCTTTCTTGAGAACCTCAGTAGCCTCAGGGGTTTCGCGGTCACGAATAACGTTGATGCTTCTCAAGCCCCAGAGCTTGCCAAGCTGGATGGCGGCTCGTCCGACACCTGAGTTGGCACCATTCTGAATGAACCACTGCCCGCTACCAACTTCGAGGGGACGCATGCCCAAACCGGCTTGAAGACCAGCATTGGGGCCGTAATGTCGCAAGATGCGGTAGGCAGTGCATGGATTGACGCTCACAGTCGCGACTTGCGTAGGGGTCAAGCCCTCCTTATCAATCTTGATGAACTTGTCGACCTCATCGACGGCATGCGTCCTCCAGGTACCGAATTGGCCGATGGCGGGAATGACCCAGTCACCCTTCTGCAGCGACGAAGAGGGTGAACCGGCAGCGACGACCTCGAAGACACCCTCGTTGCCGGGAACAGCAGAAGGCTCAGAGGTGCCAATTAGAGAGGTGAACGGGGGCTTGGAACCATAAGTGCCTTGGACAGTATTGATGTCGGCGGGGTTGATTGGAGCAGCGAGAGTTCGGAGAAGGACTGAGTTTGAGGGGATGGATGGGGAGATAGAGTGAGTATGGAGGCTGAGTAAGTGTCAGTTTTACCTGTTATTGTGTACCTATTGTGGTATGCATACCTTAGAACATCAGAAGGCTCACCGGGCTTTGAAAAGACAAGAGCTTTAGCTTGTGTGTAGCCATAGGGACCTGACTTATATCGTGCCGCAGTCAAGGGAAGTCGGGTCATATGCTGAGCACTGAGCTTAGCCAAAGGCCGCGCTGAGCCTGAGACTAGTGGCCTGAGGCGCAGACACTGTGAGCTCGCCATGTCTGAGGTTAATAATCAATTATCAGACGAGAAGGAGAGAATTGATTGCTTCTCCTCATTAAAGTTGATGCTTGGTTCAACTTTTCGGCTCAACAAGTTCAACCGAGCTTAATTCAAAATGATTAAAGCTCTATGACGTGACGGGTTGATCAGCCAATCAGACTATGTTATTAACCGGAGCCAGATCCCCCATCCCCGCGGGCAGGCAAAGAGTCCCTGATTGTGGAACGTAGGGGCCCTTCCTAGATGGGGATATGTCGACGAGATGGGTAATACGTGAGATACGATTGGGAATAGCGGCAGAATCTTTACAGCTTGAAAAGGAAACGAGAATTGTTTCTGCACTAGTATACTACAGTAAAAGGTACCAAAGGCAGACGACCCTGAAAAGTTGAGGAGGTACTTGAAGATACATCCCCTATCATGACTCGCGAGTCAAAGAAGAGCCGGAATTGACGTATGATACTAGGATAATGCTGTAAGTAAACAGCCTAAACTTATGTAATTATTCAAAAGGCCTATTATTTTCTACTACGTATACGGAGTACCACATAACTACATTAGTAAAGGGAAATTTATCCAAACAAATCTCCGGTTTCTTCAACCCCGAGACCCCGTTCTGCTGCATGCTAGTAGATCAAACTTATTTCTTCTCCTATGCATGCCAAAGGGAGAATAGTCCATCTTGAATCGCCTATAACTAGAAAGGCAAGACAATCGCGTCGAGTGAAACATGTTTTAGCCACTCGTGCGGGTTCCTGGTCTCCCGTGGAAACGCAATCCAGTACATACATATGCATCCAAACAAAGTATTGCTTCTACCCGTTGTATTGTGTTGAGCTGCGCCTTGCTCTTTGCAATAATGGATGAGTTATCAAAGAGGGTAATTTCGGAGGACAAACAACTTATAAATAGGTAGGATCAGGTACAGATAGCACTCTCAACGAATAATAGTCTCGACTATTGACGTGGACCGTTTGATATAGTCTACCTATGAAACTTGAAACATATTGGCGCCAACGTTTCTTCTCCTATCGAATAGTTCACTGGAGTCTTGACACACGTCTGTGGCGTTAAAAAGGGTGCTTTCTGTCTTCTCTTATTCTATGTAAGGGAGAGTTGAAGAAGGGAGCACTGAATGATGATTTTGAGTTACAGGTTGGAATCAGTACCCAATTGTTGCTATCTTTCAAACCTCGATAGACTCGGAGTACGGATATAGTACTCAGAAGCAATCCGAGTCGTCATTCGGTGTCATTTATTCAATACAGTCAGTAGTTTCGGTCTGTCCCGTGTTCTCAAGTGATTGCATGATGAGTTAAGGTTGGTAGTCGGTACTTGAAGGATACATCTCCATCTCGACAGCCACTCGCCTGCAGCAGTGGCCGCTAACCCACATATCGACTAGACCAACGATTATCTTGGGAACACAGACACTTTGCGCGTGGCTCCAGCAGGGTCCAAGCCTCCAAGAAAGAGCGGGTTCGCCGCAAACTCTCAGGGGCAAGGTCAGAAAAGGAAACAGCTTGTGTGGTACATCTAGCTGCAAGTATATCAAATGTAACGTTATTAGGTTCGGTACCAGCTGCGATATTCTCCACTTACATCGGGAAGGTCGTACTGTACGGACACTGCACCTAATATTTGGTTCATCCTCCAAGACCAATTCTTTCTTCTGTGAACACACTTTATCTCCTCCCTCCCTCCCCTCTTCTTCTCCCCTCCCAAGCTCAATTTCTCCTCTTTCATCTTCTCCTACAACATCTTCAGCCTCAAGAATCACTACTTCAGCTGCTCGTCACCTCAATTGCTCCCCACGACTACTACCTACGTTGTAGGATCATCGTCCTCATCCCCAAAAGCACGCCACGCCGCGTGTTGAATCCCTGCAACTCTCAAGCCACCCGACCCTTGCTCCAATTTTACACCTCTGCCTACCTAGTTACGCTACAGCAGCAAGCAACCTTACCTATCCGTATCCTGGCTTGGCCTGCACCTGGTCTGCTCTGGTCTGAGCCGTTGAGAGAACTCTCCTTTATCTTCGCCCTGTTCTTGCGGGGAGTTGAGACTCAGCTTTGTCATCTTTTCCCGCTTGTTGGATCCCAGTCATCGATATAGCTTGTCCGAGAACTTCGATTGCCAGTTCGAATCTCTTTTGAGCTTCTCGACCCTCCTCTCGCCTAATCCTCCTCCCCGAGACCCCTTTCCGGATTCGGGCCCTCGCCATCGACCTGCTTTCTCCCACTGTCCGTCCGATCCGCATCGTATCTTGAACGAACCAACGATCTGCTTCACATCATGTCGTCTCTTTTTGGCAAGAGCGGCGGAGGCTCGCGATTTCAACTGCCCGCCCTCAACCTCAACTTTGGCAGTATCACAGACGGCACTGATATCCCACCGCCCCCGGAATCACCTGTCCAGAAGGTCCCAACTCCTCCACAGACGCCGCCCCCTGTTAAGGACAGCAAGGACGAACCCAACAAACAACCGGGACAGGATACACAGAACGGTGTCACCGAGGACGTCAACAAGACCACACCTCAGCCAAGCATCACTGCTTCTTCTAATGGTAATCTCGCTGGAACCAAGCGTCACGCTGATGAGGATGCTCCCTTGAGTCCGGCTGCTTCGAGTCGTCAAGGCAGCATCCGCCGTCTATTCAGTAGAACCATGTTGAATAACACTTATGCAGAGGGCCAGATATCATCGAACGGAAGTGTCCCAGCCGCCGGCGCCGCCGGCCTCGCTCGGCCGAACAGCCAGGGCGGTTCAAGCTATCTCGACGAGCGCAAGTCCAGAAGAACCAGCGGCTGGTTCAGACGCATTGTGGCCGGAGAGACAACCCCCAACAAACGAGCCAGCACCATGTTTATGGAGGAACCTCCTCGAGCATCGACGCCCCAGAAGCAATCCGGCCCGCCACCTCCAATGATACCCGAATTGACCGACATCGAAAAGGATAACGGAAGCTTAGGTTCTGATCTTTTCAAGAACATCAAGTAGACCGACCTTTCTTTTACGACATCTAGAGCTACGAAGCGTCTACCATGCTCGACTCACCAATAATGGCTGGACAGCCACCCCCCTTTTTCCTTTCCAATTATTACATATTTAAAGACCGGAAATTGAGACAAGACAACACACTACACCTATTCTTACTATCGATCGAGCCAGAAGCAGCAGAAACAAAATATGCGCCGGTCCAACACTTTTTTGGAAAACACGTTTTTTTTTACCGCAGCCCTTTTCTGCGCGGCGAGGCGGATGTTGTCAGCCTATGTCTTGGGGGGAAAGGGTACCTGCAATGGAGCAAGGGGGTGTGGGAGGAAGGAAATCAAGAGCAGTGCAGTATGATGAAGACAGCTCATCAAGATACCCAACTCGTTTCGCGAGCTCACTTATCCGGTGTGCGATTATGGATTTGTTTTCTTCTGGTTTGGCATTTCTTTAGTTGCCTATGCTATTCGCCATGATACTACATGGAAGTGTATCATCGTCATCTCACGGGTTTCATGTCATTATTTGTCATTTTATTACTTACCACCATCACCTACGGCCCCTGTTTTTCTGGTCGGAAATCTTCTCAGATCTTTATTTGTTGTTGAGAGCTATAAGGCTGTCTATCTTTTGAAATATTCTGGAAGGTGATAGAAAGGAGCTTGCTATGGCTGCTTCTTTGGAGTTTACACATCTATTTTTTGGATATCAACAAGTTGCACAGAATGGTGATTCTATTCTGTCTTGAAAGGAAACAGGGCAAGTTTTGGACAAAGCGCCAAGGTATTGGTCAAAGCTTCGTTCCGAGAGAAACTTTCCGTTGTCATTGGATATGAGCTTTATAAAACTGAACCCCAGATCCTTACTACATATACACGGTCCCTAATCTGACCCATGCGTAAGGGAGGCGTCGGTCCGTAGTTAAGGCGTCGTAATGTGAAGTATCCAATGTATGTATGTATAGATCAGGCCATGCAAGTAAGTCCATGCACGTCACTGTAGCTATAAATACCACGATGCGTATGTGCCTAGTTGAGGCTGTAGAGAGACATTTGTCATATCCGATTCATATATGTTCACTTGCATGTTCACTTGCATGTATATTTAAACCTTGGTTTTCCAACTTCTCATACAAAGCATCTTTGGAGCTGCAGCACAAGGATCCCTTCGCTTGTGGAAACGGGGGCATTAAAGAGTGGTCATTAAGGCATCCTTCGTGCCTCATCTTTCTGCAATGTCCAATATGGGTGAGCCGAATAGGAGATACCAAGTTCCAATCAGAACAACATAGTGACGCGGAACAGCATCAGCTACATAAACAAGGCCATTTAGGTTCGAAGAAATCAGCTCCGGAATAACGATAGGAATACTTAGAAACCCCCTTAAGGCCGTCTTCCAAGCAACGCTATCAACTGTCAACCAGGTCGCGATGTAATGTCGGCCTCCTGAGCAATATCGGTTCCCAGGTGTCATCGGCAAGCCTGGTGCCTTGTTTAATGAGATCTTCAGCTTCTGTGAAGCTTGGCTATAAAGCCTGGGAATCCATTTTCTGAGAACAAGCAAGCATGTACCAGTTAATGCATATTCCTCATGGTACCCAAGCAAAAGGAAGTAAGTTTGTATGCATACTATGAACTTTGCAAGTGCATGCCTGAGTAAAGATTGGTAATAAATGTATAATTTCGTTGCAAAGGTGTTGTCATATTTCCTTTGATTAGAGGCGTTTCACTTTAAGGTTGTGAAATTGTTGGCGATCTGATCGTCATTGAGGATCCAATGACATGGATGTTCTCTTCCGGGGCTACAGGACCCTTACTCGAGCTGTGATCAATAAACCATGTAAGACTTGGAGGGCTCTCGGTTGCTTTGGAAATTGGTTGTTGAATAGGTATATAATATTTGGTTGCGCTTCGTGGGGTTATAATTATAATGTATTCAGAAATAGAAAGACATGGGCTGCCAAAACTCCTCTATATACCTACCTATATGACTCTATGAAACGCCAAATCAATCTAACTATGTCTAATAACCGTGCATCCTGACCATTTATTCATGTATTAGTGTTGTGTGTGTTGTGATGTGTTGCCTTGTCTCGTATGCTGCATTCAAAGTCAAATCAAACCCCAACCTTTTCCTCATCACTAGATCCTTGCATCTGCATCGTCACTGAATCAGAATCCTCAGGTTTCCCTTCCCGACATGCCCATCCATCCACGTGTCGCAGTGTCTCGCGGCTCCACACTCGATTCATGAGTGACAATCGGACGGGAACTAATGCTATGATGATCAGAGGGAATGCAGGGGCAGCAACTGTCAGGGTCACACCGAAAACGATGCCAGTCATGACGATCTGCGTGATGGTGTACATGTGGATACCGAACCAAGTGACATTGTAGGGTAGAGGATCGAGATCAGATGGCGGAGTGAGAAGATATCCTACCCTGGTAAGGATAGGGTTGACAGTTAGGGACTGGTAACCCATGAATAGGAACAGGCCAGCGAGCACCGATGTCTGAGTAAGACCCAGAAGCTTTTGCAAAGGGGGCGATACAAAGATGAGAATGAGAGCTGCTTGGATAAAATGAGAGTATCTCTGCTCATATGTCCTCGCAACAGGTCGAGGCGAGTCTGGCTGCTCCCCTTCTTCGGCGGGAGGACTTTCAAGGACATAATGCATCAACGATTCTGAGTGAAGCGGCGCTTGAGGGAGAAGGCCGTTTGCCGGGGGGATACCGAGAATGCCACAGAGAATGGTGGTCGTTCCCAACAGAACAATATCCCAAGCATATCCACCCGGTTTCTTGGTCCCGTATCGCTTTACTGTGCAGATGATGCTGCTGATTTCGTGGTCAAAGTAGAACAAGACTGTGACAATAGCACCTGGGATCATAGATAAGAAGACCCATTCAATAGGAATCTCCCAGAAGCGAACAAAAAACGTCGTCCTGTCGGGATTCGTAGGTCGGAAGCCGGTCTGCACTTCAAGCCTGATATGGTCCAGCTCCGCCAGTTCCCCGATGTACGGAATTCCAATCCAAATAATGATGGAGATGGCAGCGGCATATTCTGTGAGCCCGAGTCGGACATATCGATGAAACATGGGCTGCCATGAGTTTGCGGTCGATAGAAATATGGCCAATAGACAGGTTCCCACTGCTCCAAGAACGGCGTATAGGAAAGCAGCGAGCGAGACCCGGGCGTGTGTGCGCTTCAGCTCCATGGCCGCCTTGTGGAAGTAGATGACACTGTTGAGAAGAGAGAATATGTCGGCACTGAAGTGGGTGACATACTGCATTGTCCAGTCGTGGGCGTTGAAGATGGCGAGGAGGTAGTGCATCCATCCAGCGTGGATGAGGGACCATGCCATGACTGGTAGGAACGCAACCTAGCTGGTGTTAGATAGAGTATCACAGATTGTATATGCTTTGGTGGCTTACATGGAAGTGTGATTCACATAGGTTATAGATGTTCTCAGCCAGAACCGAGAAGGGACCTGTGACGCCCAGAATCGTAAGGGGTTGACCAGAGAATCTTTCCAGCCGTGATTAGCATATGTACAGCTCAACATATTTCACATGTCACTCACATAGAAAAGATCAGGCCGCAAAGACCAGTGCTGAAGACGACCTCGATAGTGCCCCATGACTTTCCAGTCAAGGTATACAGATCACTCGCAAAGGTGATGCCCGGCAGAAGATTGGTGAAGAAGATGTAGACTGCACTTGCAACCACCTGCTGATTAAAGACCTGCCAATCTGACACCCATCGACTCTTGAGGCTGAAAGCATCTTGCTTTAGCAGTCGAAAGGGCCGAAGTTTGCCCTCTCTGGAAAAATATCTGGACACTCGACTTCCTCGATTAGGCGGTGGACTTGGTTCGGTTGAGATATCTTGGGCGTTTGGTGAGATGGTATTTCCAGATCCAAAAGATGGCGTCCTCTCAATGGCTATTGAGTCTTGACCTTCTCGTCCAACCATTTCTTCGCGTTCCACCAGATACAACCTCAATTTATGGCCAGAAGAAAAAAGTTGTCGTGTTACAAAGAGTCTTGTTTGAGACACAACAGATGGCGATGTACTACGTATGCAGCCCAATCTATCTGGTGGGTCGCAAAAACCTGAATCAACGATATATGCCTGACAGAAATATGCGGCCCGCTATAGGCTTTATTCACTAAGGAAGTGGTCAATTATTTATCTCACCGCGGACTTGTTAGTCGTTTGAATCTCGTTACTTTTGACCCAATGGTTCCCGCTCGTGGGCTCAACATTTTCAATTGGCTCGGCACTGGAGGTTCTAACTTGAAAGAGGCCCCTTGCAGCCGATATACGGCAGTTGGGAATCATGAGATAGAAGGAAGTAACTAAGTTACCTCTGTAGAAGACGTTAAAAGCTGCCATTTCAGAAGCTACATCTCTGAGAGCTGCCTTTACCATTTTAAATAAGCTTGATGCAACCCCTTTACGTCTTAGTCACAAGGTCAACATATACAGAATCTCATAGCTTGCGGGGCTTGCAAAGCGAAAAACGATGGCTGGCGTTCGTTCCATGAAACTATTTTATACGAGTACGGATACATACGTAATTCTTCTTATCTTCGGTCTTATCGACACGTGCTGAGGGGCAAGGCTGTGCCGAGTGGGGCACCAAAGACAAGGCTGAGATAGATTTACATCATGCCTCTTTTTTCAGGGTCCTTTCATCATGTCACATCCCAATACTCATGGCTACTAGGCTCCAGCCTTACCGCGCATTCCAATTACCCTCTGTACCATATAGCCGATCGTATAATCTGCCTTGTCAGACACAATGGCACAGTTCATCCCCCGGCAAACTTTCGCCATACCGAACTCGATTCCGAAAACGTACTATCTCGGCCATCATGCTGTGGGCAACCAACAAATGATCAAGACCGTCCGAAACATCGATCTAATCCTCGAATGCCGCGACGCCAGAATTCCCCTGACCTCACAAAATCCCCTGCTCGAGCGCACCACCGCCGGTCGCGAGCGCCTCATCATTTACACAAAATGCGACTTCATCTTGCACAGCCCGAATGCCATGAACGCCCTGCGCAAGTTGCACGGCGATCGCATCTTCTTCTGGGACAAGCTGAGATCAAGCACGTTGACAAAGATTCTCAACAGGCTCAAAGAGGCTACGAAAGCGCATGATTCGCTCCTGGGTCTGCGTGCCATGATCGTTGGGGTGCCTAACGTGGGCAAGAGTTCACTGCTCAATTCGTTGCGGTTCAAGGGCATACCAGTAAAGACAGCAAAGGCGGCCAAGACCGGGGGCCAGCCGGGCATCACGCGCAAAATAAACACAGATGTGCGGATTCTGCAACCATCTCACAAGGGTGGCTATGGTGAAAACGGCGCATTTATACTAGACACGCCTGGTATCTTCCAGCCGTATATTGAGAACGGAGAGGACATGCTCAAGATTGCGCTGGTGCAGGGTATAAAGGATGGGTTGATACAAGACGAGATACTGGTAGACTACCTCCTGTACCGGATGAACCTGTTCAAGCCGGCACTCTATGAGAAATACTGCAACCCCACCAACGACCTCGATGAGTTTCTCAACGCCGTCGCCTTGAAGGAAGGCTTGATAAAAACAGGTGGCGTGCCTAACTTACGGTTAGCCGCCACAAGAGTCTTGTCGTTATGGCGAAAGGGGGATCTGGGCAGATTTGTGCTCGATGATCTGTCCGACAAGGGGCTCGAGGAACACCAACAGCGTCTACACAACCCTCCCTTGAGCATGAACCAGGCAAAGAAACTAAGTAAAGAAGCACGTGCACAAGAAAAGGCCGGTGCTTGATACCTATGTATGACCACGACTGGATCGTTGTACCATATGTCTGTATGTATACTAGAGCATGTTTTCCATGTACACTATTTAAGCTACCATGCCACACTTGATTCAAGTCCTCACCCGTACCACATCTGTTTTAAATTGTGCAAAGACGCCAATGACCGAATCCTTGAGGCGTCTAGGGTATATAGAACGATAGCCAGAACACCAGAGGGATCCTTACCTCATAAGGTGGTTCCAGCTACATATAACGAGAACCACGAATCCAAGAAAATACCAAACCGCTGCATCGTGTTTAGATGCTGGTGACGCCCCTGGATGCACCAAACCGTAAACGCCTGAAATAACACACGAGTGCTGATCCCGCACTCCGCAGCCTAGGTACGCAAAATATTGACATCAGGTATACTGATTCTGCCACTTGACCATATCGCGTGTCAGAACATCCATCATCTCCATACAGTTCAACTCTTTGAACTCTTTGCCCTCTGAAGCCCCTACAGTAGCCCCATTTTCTGTAGCCTGGCTGTCGGAAGTCTTCTGCGGCGAAGCTGCTCCGCTGCTTACACTTCCGTTCGATCCTGGGGCGGCTTCGGCTGCGAGGTCAACTTGAGTCCTCGAAATGAAATCCATGATGGCGCCAACGCGTCGTTTCATATCCACCATATTCAGCTTATGTTGTACGGCTGATTTAGACTTGCCATGTCGATGTTCGTTGGTTGCTTTCGTGTGGCTAGGGGTGGCTTCTTCGCCGTTCTTCTGAATATCTCGCGACATTGATCGTGCCGGTGATTCACCATCTGCATCGCGGTCTCTGGTGTATTGGTTCCTCCCTTTGCCCTTCTTGTGGGTGGTTCTGCCGCCGCGCTTTGAGGTACTTGAAGTAGGTGGGTGGCTGGCGGGTGGTGTGTCAGGGGGAGGCTGCACCGGTGCTGGAGTTTCCACGATGACTGGTGTCTCGATGCTCTTGGCTGCTGGAGGTTTGGAGACGGCGGGCGGGGTTTCCTCTGAAGGATCTGAGTCTGAGATTGTCAGTTTCGTGTTCGAATTGGAAGCTCCGTCTGACTTACCCTCTCCCCGTCGCCTTTCTGCACGCCCTTTGCGTTTGTCTGCGGCCTCCTGCCTCTGGCGTTCTTTATCTTCTTTTTCTGTCTTGGGTCGCTGGTTCTTATTATTGCGAGCCTTCTTCGCCCCATTGCGGGTGTTGATTTCGGTATTAATTTCGTTGTGGAATTCGTTGTGCAAATGGAACTCATCGTCTTCGAAGGCCATGGGGTCATCCTCATATGGGTACTTGCGACTTAGAGCCTCAATCAGATCAGCAAGAGGTGAGCGCGACCTAGACCTAGTCCTTTGTCGCTTTACACTTGTTGGGTTTCTCAGCGATGCTAGTTTCTCATCCCGTGGCCGGGCGCTGACGGCCACTGACTCCTCACTATCACTGCGTCCTCGTTTCGGTCGCCGGGTCGTCATTTCTGGTCCATCTTGGGGAACATCTTCTTTGCTTGCTTCAATGGCGCGCAATAATTGTTCGTCTTCGTATGCACGGTCGCGGCTATTCATCGTAGATCGACGTTTGGAAGTTTGTGAAGCGGAGGTAGGACGCGAGTTCTTGCTCGTCCCAGTCTTGGGCGAACGGTTGCCTTCCTTGGTAATTGACGTGGCTCGGGAGTTTGCGCGCGACGGGCGGTTATGAGGAACATATTTGGACCATTTTTGACTGAAAATAAACCTGTCAGTACCAAGGCCCGGCCAAAGGTGATTCGCACGGGGGGGAAGGATTGGCAGGAAACCAGACGAGACAGAAATTTCAGACGAGACCACTCGCATGTCGATCAAGCAACATGCAGGCGAACCGATCAGAGGAATTGACTTACCCGTTGCTCGCGGTATAGATCTTGTGGAGATCTTTGCGGCATTGCTCGCAAAAATATTCATCAGGTGAGCTCTCGGCGCTAAAGATGCCGACGCAGGCGCCGTGCTGCCAGACTTTGCAAATGTCGCATTGAACGAAGAAGCCGGTAACATCTTCAGTAAATTGGATGGCATTGAAAAAGTCCAGGTCGGCCCCTTCCACGGGCGGGCGACCTGGGTATTCCTCAGCATCACAGATGCATCGAACGGCTTCGTCCTCCTCTTCTTGGAGGTCGTCGCTGCCATTCGCCATGTCAAAATTTTCGGGTTTAGAAGTCTTTTCGTGGTCGTCTTCGTGATTACGCTTTCGCCTTCGGCCGAGGAGGGTGTCGTCAAGGTCTTCAAATGGCTCTGAGGACAATGAGGCGCTAGGGGTGGACTTGTTGGAAGAGGGTTTGGCGACGGATCTAGTGTTCCGTTCAACTCGGCCAGATGTGCCTGAAGATACAGATGACTGCTGAGATTGTGAATTGGTGGCGCGGGCTCTTGACGACCGTCGGGGCGAGGGTGGTGCCATTGAGGGAGTCGGGTCACCTAGGTGAGGTGGAATATGAGAGGAAACAGAGAGGATAAGGAAGAAGGCGTCTCGCAGACGGACAACGGCGCGTGCAACACTAGAACTGAAAGGTTCTCTTGCAGCTCAGACAGGACAGTCGATAGAAGGTAGGATCGTGGGAATTGAGCGTGATGAGGTAGGTAGTAATGAAAATCGTTGCAGCTAGGTAGGTAGCGACAAGCGACGAGTGCGACTACTGGGAGAAGAATGTCGAGTTGGGGCGATGGTATCGAAGACGGGGTTGACAAGCAAGCATATCGAGACCGAGTAGAAACGCCGTGATCATGACACGAAGAGATGCCGTAACAATGAGTAGGTAGGTATGTGCGAGAGAAAAAGTTCAGGCAGTGGGCGGGAGCTTCTTCGGAGCGAGGATGAGGAGGAGGAGGAACAGAAGAGCGCGGACATGGACATGGACGTGGGTGTGGGAAAGTGGGCAGGAAGGTGGGCGCGGGTCGCTCCAGAGAAAAAGCCGATGGATGGAACCACTGCGGCACACCACCTGCAGGGCATTCTAGTACTGTGCAGAGTGGACTCAGCACCTAACGAGCTGCAAATACAGGGGTCTTTTTGGAGCACTGTTCCCTGGAACGGGACGAGTTCCCACTCCAGCCATCACCGCGGGCACCTAGGTAGGTACCTCTGATGCAGACGAGAACATCTACATAGTAGGTACCTTTAGTCAGGCGGATAATGGCCGGCTCCGGTATGAGAAATTCCGATTCCCAAAGAGCGGGTTTGTTTCCGCTTTATTTATTAAAGATTGTTTCCATATTAATTGCCCTACCATGCATGCCCTGTAATTCCTAAAGAGTGACATCAGGGAAATATTGAATGCCATGTCTGCAGTAGCTGACGACACCATTCGTGAACCACAGAACAGCCGTTTTACGGTTTATCATACTTGAGGTAAAATTATACAGTAGAAGTAGAGGAGAAATCTTGAAGCTTAGATAAAATTATAAAACCAATGGCAGACAAACAGACAGACCTCTTTCTTCTTGTGAATGTTATCCATTCGGAGGAATTGGAGAAGACGGGAAGGCGGGACAGTCACAGACAGCCAATATTACCTCCAGAGGTCGGCGATTGATTACCTAACCCGCCACCTCCCAACGCCCTTCCTGGCACCTCCACAGACAGCTTGTGATTCAATCACACTCAACTACAACAGTCTCGAGGCGTTATTGGAACTTGCATTGTCGCTATTCTGGCTACCTGCTTTAATAATTCTTGTTTCGCGAATTTCTGTCTCGTTTTGAACTCCTACGGCGCCCGCGCTCATACCGAGGCGCTCCTCGTGTCCACGAAGCCCCCTCCATCGCCCGTCCATGACTGGGTAAGCGAGCCCCAGCCTTGAGCGACCGACCTAGAGCGAGTCTGGCGACTTTCGTATACCTACCGCAGGAATCGATAGAAGTACGAAACGAGGCTGAACTGGCGGAAGCTGGTACTCGTGCCGGTGCCAGTGCCAGTGCCAAACGCTCAGCAGTGATATCGACGATATGTTCTGACCCGCACACAGAACGATTTAGAGCCCGACCGAACCAAGTTACCCCTCTGAGCTTTGCAACGGCAAACACTGTTTTCAAATCACAATTTTGGTTTCCTTTTCGAATTGTACGATTGGCATTGTGTTGTCCAATCTGTTTGTCGCCGATATATTGTTCAAATTACGACGCCTCGTCTGGCTACACCTGTTGTTTGACTAGGCATCCTCTATTCTGTTGTCCGGATTAGAGTCTATACAATGTTTGATGGGTACGCTTCCTTTCCACTTTACATTTGGCCCGCCAGCTGCCAACCTTAGCTGGTGTTGATTCTGCAACCGCTTTCAACACTTATTTGGGCTGACCAGCTTCTGGCGGCGTCCCCAAATTCCCCATTACTGACTGCCATCATGTCGGATTTCGCCCTAATCCTGTCCATTCTCCTGGGTGTTATGGCGATATACCTGCTAACGGGAAATATTCGTTCACGCGCAGGTCATAGTCCCAATATGTCGCCAGATACTGTATCGTCGCTATTCCCAGACCGACCGATTCGGCCGTTGCCGAAACGTCGACTGCGCGAGAAGCTCTCTCCCGGGGTCGCAGAGACGATAAAGTACCCCCCTTCAACTCACGAAACTACCCCTCTCTTCTATTACCCACCTTACAACTTCAAGGACGACGGTAGCCCACCGAGGGCATGTTCTACAAGCCCAGCTCAACAAGGTCGAAGGATAGAAGCAGGGCGCAACTACACGCCTCGACGAAATGGCGCAGGACTCCCTGATGGCGATGAGGAGGAGACAACTTTGCGAAGCACGCTCGTTACTAGGTCACCACCTGAGATCTTAACTCGTGGCACTCATCGATCTTCAAAGTCAGACCAAACTAATCCGCATCCGCCTCTCTCTGCAACTTCCTCCGTGGATGGCTACGATATATTTGAGAACACGAACAACAAGAAGAAGCGCAAGATTCCTTCTGCGGGGGACGCTATGCTAAACGGAACCCATGGTCTTAACAATGAGATAGGATCTCTTGCCATTTCAGCTGGTGCAGGACATTCTCCTGCTAATGAATTACATAACGACAGAGCATATTCTCACACAAGTTCATATCCAAGCACTGGTACTTTCACAACCAACAACCAGGGGATTTCAGGGCCTGGCCGAGGCAGACTTGGGCGTTCAAGAAATGGCAGAAGCCCGCTGCGAGCATTGTCTGATGGCAATAATAATTCATGGGTAGGACGAGGGTCGAAAGGTGCACCATCTCAGTGGGCATCAGGCGGTAAGTTTATTTTTTTCCCCCTCTTTCCCGCACATTGCTGTTATCGTACTCCCAAATGGGGATTTGTTGCCAGCGGCCAGCTTCTTTCTGACTCTGTTGTGCCAAATCGCCTCTTGCTATGAAGGATCTATTGTGTTCTGAAGTCTCGCTTTCGCGCCTTCCGCAGCTCTCGGTTGGCGGCGTACAACGGAACGGATCCTCGCATACTGCCTTCCAATATACTTTCCAGCCCATGACTTGCGCTACCGATCATCTCATGGGTTTTCTGGCAGCAGAAAACCCCTCTCTCGCATGCTCTTCATCTATATTCTACTTCAGCTTTACGCATCTTCAAGTTACTATTCATGTATTACATGCTCTAACACAAACACAGACCACGAGGGCAGCGGTATCATTTCGAATGCTATTGCAAAAGCCGAGAAACTTCGACCTCAGGGACAGGAGAATGTAAGCCTGCTTCAGCAACATTCTACTTCAGCAAAGCCCGCTCCAGCGTCTACCCAGTTTACATTCACTTGTGATTCCCAAGTTCCTGGCACCCAGTGGCCCGGTGAGTGCATTCCGAGTGATCAAGGTATTGATTTGCTGACCTGGAAACCAGGTCACGCGAGCAAGCATAGCATGTCGACTCAGGCTGGCACTGGCTCCTTACCGCCTGATAGTATTGGCCATCATGATGGCTCCTCGGTTGCAGCGAGTCGAGGCTCTGGAAGTTCTCGTCGAGATAGCAAACGGCGTCTAGACAGATCACTTGAAAGGGCTGCGCGGCGCCGTCGTCAAGAGGCCCGACGCGATGCCGACAAAACAGCAGAAGACTGGATCTGCGAGTTCTGCGAATACGAAATGATTTTCGGAGTAGCGCCCAGAGCACTGATCCGACAGTATGAGATGAAAGACCGGAAACGCCGACAAGAAGAAGCCGATAGAAAACGACTTCTCGAAAAGGCCAAGGAGAAGGGTCGAAAGGGCAGGAAAAGTGGTAAAAAGGCAGTTTCCCGAGGAGATAACGCTGCAACTCAGAACCCACCTCAGGAATCTGGCGCATCTGCGGACATGAACCACAACCATTCCACCCAGTCAGAGGAGGAGGACGAGAACCAATTCCCGAATTCGTCAGAAGATCGCACTGGGCCAGACATACCTGCTGAGATACAATCATCATCATAGTTTGGCAGCATGATCCGGTGGAAGACACTGCTCCCAGCAATGGCACTGCTACCTATTGTAGCCTGGGTGATCCATGCTCGAGGAATCACTTACTTTTCACCTGCCTGGGGGAAAGTTTATGGATTAGCAAAACACTGGGCCACTCGGTGGGGAGGCGGCACAGTAACATATGTAACGAAACGAGTCGAAACGAAAGTGACTTTTGGTTTACCTACCTATGTAGGCATTGGAATGAATGCTGGTGACAGCGTATCCCACCACACACAGGCAGCATAGGTACATATTCAGCTAGCGAGACCAACAGTCACATTGTATGATATCAGGACTATCCTGCCATTGTAAACATTCTCATGACCACTCTTTGTTATTTGTCTCGACCTTTGTCTGTTACCTAGAGACAAATGATTCAAAATTGCATGAGAGCCACTTGATTAGAATTGAAACGGCTTAATTGGGTTGGGTTCTGACGTCACAAAGCCGCTTAGTTCCGCTGGGGATTGATCTAGTTCGGTATGCGGCCAGACGGAGATCGAGCAGAGCTAAGCCAAATGTCTATATCGGCTCTCTTGGAACAACACAATGAGAGTATGTCTTTGCTTCTGCAATTCTCAAGACATGTGGTATCCCCCGATAGTTGCTCAGATCCGTACCTATGGTGAAGTCAAGCAAGAACTTAGCTTAGCCCCGGATTGTTTATGTTTATTTCGCCGAGGGATCGTGTAGATCTCGGTAGCTGGGAATTGGAGGTCTGCCGAGACTGGACCTGATGAGGGATCGATCTACAATTGAATTACTGATCTAATGTACCTATGGATCTGTGCGGTAGACTACCGTAGAAACCGGAAAGTTGTGATTCCAAGTTCCAACTCACGGGCATGATATCGCATTGCACATTACTGGCTGTACAGACTACAGAGTACCATGTGAGACAACGAACGAAAGTAAGTCTGTGTACGTATGTACAATGATAACCACGTGTTGGATGCCAACATGCGCCACGAGCAACGAGCGTTGTTTCCAATGGTTGGATAGATGACATAGCCAAGGTGTACATATCATCCCTTAAAAGCGTCATCATAATTATCTTATTGGACCCTTGAGTTTGCGTCAGCAATGCAATGCTGCCCTGACAAGCCAAGCCAAGCAAGCAAGCAACGCAGGAGCTCAAGCTGCCACCTACTGGAGGTACCTGAGCAGCTGAGGGTAGGGAGGTGAACTACCTCCTAATATCCATCTATAGATAGGTACATTGGTGGATAGCGTGAGTGGGGTCCGCTAATAAGTAGGCTAACGCTAGTGGCTCGATACCTGTCGTCATCAGGTCTCTAACGAGGATAGACGTGGAACCTCCCTCTCTTTCGTCCTCTTCAACTACTTTTTGCAGCCCTAATTTCCTTCTCAACCCATCCCATTTATTGACGTACGCAGACACGACACAGCATTTCTTACTACGATTCCCTTGACTCACATCCCAGCGTCATTATTCACCACCCTCCGAAGTTCCGCGGCCTTGATGCGAGCCGTTTGTTGAGCTGAGCTGGCCTCGCGCCGCTTTCGACCTAGTTGATCCTAAACCAGCCCATCATGTTTGGAGGTTCAAGGAGGCATCGTCCTCCCGCTCAGGTGAGTCGAGTCTTGCGCATATGTAACTTGCACGCACATGAACCCCAACCACTTCATTGTACCGATCTATAATACCGGTTTTGGCTTTTTGACTTTTGGCGCGCCACAGCACCGGCCCTGGCATGAGACGCAAAAGCCATTAACTTAAGTCAAACTGTCGAGACTTGCCGCGTTTGGTTATCTTTCATTGACATTTATTGCGACTCTCGCTCTCTTTATTCGATTCTTCTCTCTCTCCATTCATCGCCCTTGCAAGCATATTGGCATTGCTAACATGGCGATTTCATCTCAGCCGCTGACCAAGGAGACCGCCAATCCCAACGCTGCGACAGCAGCCGCATCGGCCTTTTTAAGACGTGAATCGACGCCATCTCTGTCATCGGCGGCTGCGGCTGCGGCTCTTAAGGCTCGACCGACAACGCCTACCAATGTATCACAGGTTCAATCGAAGCGAGTCGCCCGGAGGAGCGCATCGGTTTCATCGACGGGGAGCCGAGACAGGAAGGGTCGTGAACTTCACCGATCGCCGAGCGCAAGTTCCATGACAGAACGAACATTCCGATCGCCATCGCCATCGCCAGCCCGGGCTCCTGCTCCACAAACTCGAGATGTTCCTCCGGTGCCCAAGATTCCCCAGCATGAGCAGAACAAGTCCGATGCGAAGGGCACGACCCACAAACGAACAACAAGCTTGCAAACTCAACATTTTCAAACGGCGAGTCAAAAAATGAAAAACGGTCAAACTCGAGGTTCATGGTTCGGGGCAGCTACCGAGGGCGACATGTCTAACGTACGTCGCGCCGCTGTCGCTGATAAACGGGCCTCTGCAGATATACGGCCAAGCAGCCCGAACTCTATCAATTTCTCGTATCCTCGCTCCATGTCAGAATCGCCAAATCCTTCAAGCAGTGCCATGGTTTACGACCCTAATTCTAGACGAATGGTTCCCCAAGCGCAACTTTTGATGCTGGATCAAACGATACGTGACGCATCCGAGAAACCCGTTCGTAAGCTCAAGCATGAAGGATCCAGGAGCGGTACCCATTTGTCCAAGGGCACAGTGGGAAGAGTCAAAGGCACTGCAGTTGAACAACCCTCTCCGCCGCCAAAAGCAGTCAAAAGTCAACAAAGTCAACCAGAAACTTATACGGCAGTCACACAGCAACCCGAGCAGGTCAAACAGGCCAAACAGGTTACTCAACCAGACCTCGAACATGAGTCTGAGCTGGAATCAGATCTCGAGTCGGAGCCAGAGGTCAAGCCTGAAGCACAACCTGATACTAGGGTCAGCTCGTCGAAGGAGCAAACGGTCGTTGAGCCAAACTCAAAGTCAGATGTCGAAACGCCGAGGCATCCGGATCTCACTGTCGCAAGCCCACCACCTATAGTGGCCAAGTCCGAAACATCGAATAGGAAACGTCCATCTGTAGTGCAGGAAGCTCCTGAACTAGAAGAGGGAAAAGAGCGTGAGATTGTTGATGCGCCAACTCCCCGGGAACGGCCAATGGATATGGTTGATGCGATCCCTTTCAAATCAACATCGCCACCTCAACAGGCACAAGACGCGGCACAAGCTTCACCTCCTGGCGAAAGTGTGAACCGAAATCGAGTCCATTCTGAAAGCCCTGCCCGCAGCCCTGCTCGCACAACTCATTTTGCGCCCAAGACCGATCAGCTGCTCGTTAGGCATGAGCCACCTCCACGGTCATTATCGCCCCGGAAATCTGCGCTCAAGTATTCAAGCCCACGCGATGCGTCCCCTTCAGAGGATGGCTCAGATGCTTCAGCTGCCTGGTCAGGCATGCCTAGTCGCGAAGACTCGGAGCTTTCACGGAAGAAGAGCGTTAGGGTGAGCTTCGATGACGGAAACACTGCTATTATAGGAGAGTCTGTCCAATCTTCAGATACGGACTCGCCCCAAATTGCCAGCCCACAGGCAAAGAAATCTTGGCATAGCATCATTGGGCGAAGCAAGAGAGATTCGATAGCTTTGGAGGAGGATGAGACCATGACTCCTCGGCCTGCACTCCCTTCGTTTGGAAGCATTCGTGAGAAGAAAATCAGAGAGCCTGAAGAACGACCCCTTGTCCGTCCTATGGAAAGATCATCTCCACCTCCACCTGCAGCTTCATCGTCTTCAGGGGCGAACAACCAATCCCCTACTCAGGACTTGGCACAGTCAAGTGACCAGGTTCTTGGCTCAGTCTTGGCCCAAGAGCAGGCCTCTCGCAATGAAGCCAATACTTCCAGATACCGGGAGCCACTGCCTCCTGTGGTCACCTCTGTTGATGGCGAAGGATATATCAGTAACAGTGACTGGAGCTCTGATGATGAATCTGAGCCAGAAACCTTATCAAGATCGCAAACGTCTGCCGAATCCGCGCCCAAAACGCAAACTACAAGCAATCCAGCGAGCCTTCCTGAGAGTGATTCGGCCAAGTCCAGTCCTAGCGGCAACATACCAACCATCTCAATAATACAGCCTAGTCCCCGAATCCCTGATGAAAACCAGGAAGAGTCGCCGGAAGACTTCTTTGATGTTCCCGGGGGTTTCCCTGCAGGCATAAACACAGCTTCAAGTGAGAAGGTTTCTGGAGAAACCAAGGCCTCTTCCTCGGAGTCTCGTCCAAGTCAGTCTTCCAAGGTTGCCGAACAGCCTGCGCCAGTTGCGACGCACCGGTCTTTCGATTCTACCAGCGCAGTGTCTTCCAGCTCTCAGATGCAAGATATCCAGGAAGAGTCGGAGGAATCAGACGGGAGTAGCATTTACAGTGATGCGTATGAGGATCTTTCTGACATGGAGGGAGATGGCTTCCTGTCCCTTGACGCTGTCATCGAGAGTCCCGCCGAATCAGCATTCTCGCAGAAGGTTTTCGAGAAAGCCATTGCCCAATCTAGGGAAGCCGATGTATCTCAGCAGCCCATGTCCACAAAGACCACATCTCAGAAGCCATTGCAAACACCCAGTGATTGGGAAACCGCGAAGGCGTATTGGAGGAGCTTGAGTCCAACGGACAGACGCCAGCTTGAAAAGGAGGCTATGGAGGAAACTGATGAAGAACACATTCCCGAAGAAACAGTACGACAATCAAAGCCCAAGTCAAAGACCCAAGCGAAGCAAAAGAAGAAACTTGCTGAGGAGCATAAGCAAGAGCCCTTGGAAGGGTCCAAGGAGATGCCCGCCTCGGACAAGTTTCACGATCCAAGCCGAACTTATCAAATTCAACCAGGCACAAGCTGGCCTCGGGATGAGGTTGAAAGGCCCCGTGTTAAAGCACCCGTACTGGACAAAGCAAAGCCGGCTGGGGGTGCAAAGCTACGAAAATCTATGCGAGGAACTGAGGCTATAGTAGTCGACCATTCAGATCCAGCTCAAGCCGGCGGTATGCGCAAATCTATGAGATCCGGTGCCGTACCTGCTGGCCCCCAGAGGTCTCAGGATGGCTCCATGCGCAAGTCCATCCGTCAAGAGCCTGAAGCTGGTGCTGCTAGTGGTGCTGGGATGCGCAAATCACTCCGGACAAACGGTTCTGTGGCTAATGGACAAAAGTCGAGGCCCCCTCTAGGAAGTGGTGATCGACCGACTTCTTATCAGCCAACGGCCGCGTCAGAGTCAGTCAAAACTCAGCGTCGGGCGCATTCTGAAGACGGGGCTCCGACTATGCGATCTGCAACTAAACCAACTCTCACGCGTAGAGGATCTGACTCAAGCGAGAGCAGCTTCCGACGCGCAAGAGTTGGAGGTGGAGAAGGCTTCGGCTTCCGCAGGACGATGAGAGGAAGCGTACGAGAACCAGCGGCAGCGCCTCCATCAGAGAGCGCAAGAGGAAGCAGTCGATTCAGTCTCCGATCCCTATCGCCGACAGGATCAGCCTTCCGCCGCAATTCTACCGCAGGCTCACCTCCAGTTATCATGGGTGGCCGCATGCGACATTCACTGCGTTCCGAGCCCAGTAACGCCGGGTCTACTCGTATGCGTGTTTCCGGCTTCGGTCGCTCATCCAAAGGCAAGAAGTCCAAGAATGGCAGTCGCTTTGACGACTCGAGCGATGAGGATGACAGTCGCCCAGCCTTCAGAAGTCGTTTTGTTGACTCGAGTGACGAGGACACCCCTGAGCCTCTTCCCAAGCAAAAGCGCGTGCCCAAGACCATGCGGAGTTCGGCTTCCAACAATGCCGCTGCTGCTGCCATGGGAGTCCCTGCTGCCCGTGTCCAAGATTCTTCTGATCTCCCAGACAGCGACGACGACGAAGAGCAGCCACAACAGAACCTTCAATCCAATGGCGCAGCCAGTTCAGCTCCTCGAACAACAACCTTGAATCGAAGTGGCTCGGGACGAGGCGGCATCGCGCCGCAGGCTAGTAATACCGTTGAAATAACAGGTGGACAGCCAAGTCATAAACGCCGTGGCAGCTTCATGTCGACAATCTTGCGCCGCAAGAGGGATCCTGCTGACAAGATCTCTCGAAGCATTAGTGAAAGCGCATCGCGCCGGGATACACACCTGGAACGAGACCCAGAACATCTCGCCTTTATTCGAAGCAACAGTGAGAGCCAGGGGCACGGGCGTCTGCACAAACGTGGAGCAAACTGGCCTCTCCAAGACCATCAAAATACCCACGACGATGAGGATCAGTTTGACGATGGCTCCCAAAATACCTACGTCGTTGAAGAGGAGAAACGGCCTTCTACCGCTGGCGGTCTCGGCCCATCTCCGTCGTCTCCGACAGGCAAGACGAGTTTTCTCAAGCGTCGCACTACTTCTCACAGCCAACTCGGTGCCGCCAATAATGATATGTCGGCTTCAGTCGACGGGTCAGAGATTAGCACACCCAGGAAGAAGAAATTCGGAGCACTGCGCAGGATGTTCAAGCTTGACGAATAGTGATGTCTCGTTTCCTTATTACTTTCTTGGGGCACTCCCTTTTATTCGCATCATCAATCATCCCTTATTATGTATATCAGTATCACCACCCACTCACTCATCGACCATCGACATTATTACTTCTCTATGTGATACACTCAACACACTCGCTCCAGCATTTCTTTCTTTCATACACACTCACATGGTTTTATTCCCTTTTTATGACGCATCATCGAGCTTTTGGGATTAGGTAATTAACGGATTGGACGGCTTGCCTTGGATGACTACCTAGTTTAGTCGGTTGGAGAAAACATACGGTGCAAACCTTGGGTTACAAAAGGATTAAGAAAGAGTAATATCTAGTAGCTATTTTTATTACGTCCTCCAGTTTGATGACTGTAGTATTAGATATCATTATAAGCAACAGCATTAAGAGTCGGAACAGTTCCTTCTATTTAACATTTCATAATTCCCCAACATCTTGATATCCCCATGCAAAGCACAGGATCGATATGTCCCGAGATCGGATAGCTGCACATTAAAACCCATGATATTCCCGAGTGCAACCCGCATGTTCAACAGATGCCACACGGTATTGCCGAAATAGGATGGAGCTTCAGAGAAACCCCAGCATATTCGTCGACTCCGAGACCATGGTACCGTCAAACAGCGGCTGTTGTAGGTTAGACGGGCTACAGCACATCGAGTTAGTAGCAACTCTAGATGCAGGCTGAATAGTTTGGTTGTGTGCTTGTGCGTGGGCGTGACTTGAAATCTGGCACTACACAGGATGATGGTGGTTGTATACTGATATGTAGTGGTAGGGTAAGCTCCAGCCAGTGTTTGGAAGAAGATTTATCCACTTAGACAACATGTCGCAGGTGATGCATAACAATAACACCCTCCATCTGTGTTTTGATATTGAAATTATGGTTGCTTGTCGGTCCGATATATCAGTATTGTTTCAACGGTTTCTTATACTCAGTTTGTATGTACCAACTCTACTATCAACTTCATTTCTGATCTGTGACATTCGATCCTGAGAATCAGTGTCGGCCCATGGTGACAAAATAGGAAGTTTCCAAATCACTCTTGATCATCTGCAACCCAGGATCTCTGGCAAGGATCCCCACGACCTGGAGTTGGGGTGTGGCTCCAACCCAAGCGTGGAGGGCTATCGGCCTCAACCTAGTGCTTGCACTGGCACTCTTGACCACGTGGGTGAGTGACCGACTTGGGTCAGATAGTTAATCAATCAGTGAAGATCTCTCCTTGAGCACCTAAGCTCGATGAGACGCCAATGGCAGGTCACTCATACAGGATAGGTAGCTTATGCATGTTGGTTCGTTTCCCCGGACAAAAACGGCGTCGTCTCGGAGCTCTTCCAAGTTTGACTCTCCACAGTTAGCCGAGCTTCCCAAGTTTCTTAAGCCGACGTTGAGCATTGCCGTACCGGTTTCAATCTAGGATTCCTACCATAGGAATTGCTCGTATGAGCATATGACGAATGCCTCAATTCCTCTCGGCCGACACACGCTCGAGCTCTACCTCTAGTTCACGCCCGGAGACGGGGTGGCTGACTGTGAACCCCTCCTTTCATCATCTCAGCGTCAGGTGGCCAAGAGCGCCTCCAGGAACAAGCCGGCATCCGGCCAAAGAGTTTTGAATTGGTCTCGTGAAACATGCATGGTAGCTCGGAACATGGAAGCGGGGAGGAGCCTCAAAAAGTCCTGATAATTGCAGTGTAGGGAGTCTGTGCTGTCCCATGTGGCTGATGTGGTCAGTCACACGACCAGGAAGATGCGATGCTGGGTATCAACCCCGCCAGGAAACGGATCAGAAGACTGTAAGAAAATTGCGCATCCTGTAATAGGAAAGATATGGGGGGGAATAAAAGAAAGAAAAAGGCAAGGAAAAGCAATGCGAAGCAAAGAAACGTAAAGCAAGGGAGGGATTCAACCGTAGTGGAGGGGAAAACCAGTACTACTCCGCTGAACCGACCAGGCTGATCAGTCAAGAATCTCGCCTAGAGACAATTCATCCAAGACAATGTGACGGTTTCATATTCTGGGAGGTCAGAAGAGGAGTTCTAGGGAAAGACAGAATCGTCAAATAACTGTTCTAGAATTCGGTGTGAAGGAAGATGGTGGCTGTTTTAGGCCGTATCAAATCAAATCAGAAACCAGCCATAGAAACAGTACGCAGAGCCGCAAATTATGTACATGATTCGGTACCTTTGCATGAATCTTTAGACTTGGTTTCTATTAAAAATCTGTAAAGGAATACCTGACATTATACAAAGCTTCGGGTAACATTGAGCACCTAGCTTTTACTGACCAAGCTCTCAGACTCGTGAGTTCTGAATATTGTGTTGCAGGAATGACGAAACATATTCCAATAAAGGCTGTGCGAGCCTCAAAACTTGAGCCACCTAGTTTATACGAGCTGAACGAAAGCTGACACAGACCAGTCAGTATATCTCTTACAACTACCTACCTAATTTTCAGTCAGTCTATTGAATCTCTATCATCTTGAAGCGGTGAATTTGTACACAGTCATATATCATCCAGACCAAGACAGAAGTCGGCCAACACGAAGCATCTGGGCCCTGATTCAAAATGACAGCTCGCCCTGCATATAGCCGGATAGTGTGTCGTTGACTTGGAAGTTGATGATTGGTGATATCTGTGTCAGTTATGGCCCCGTGACCTCGATGTTGAGGTACACATCCTTGCCGATGCTGTAGGTAGCCCCTGTCGACCTATTGAGGTACGGTACTCAGCCACAGGGTAGGGTAGAGACAGACAGACATGATGACCAGAATGAGAGGCAGGGAATCAGAGCTGCAGCGACTTGTCAGCCCTATTCCCCTTCACAGGTTTATTAGTGAGATATGGGAGGGACTGCATTTGTAGTGCTTAGAACTTGTTGAATGAATTCTCACAAGATAAAATAGCTGCAGTTAGTATGTATGTTTGAATGCGAGAACCAATGCCTACCTACCTATCAATCTGACTAAATTTAAAATTTGGTCCAAGTTCCCATTACCTTATACCTAATCTGAGTGGAGGTCAGCCATGCCCATGTGAGAATAGAAAACCCTCCCTCCCATGAGGTGAGGTTCAGCCGCCCACATGGACGTCACAAGGGTGCCCGCGTGTCCGGTAGTTCAGGTTCCAGTGTAACCTACCCTCCACTACAAGTACTAGTGCATGCATTCTGTGCAGTACGCGCGCTGCTGCCCTGCGCTACAGTACATCAATAGGTGCTTTCAACCTAACTCACTGCCCTTGAGAAAGAGTCTCTACCTTTGCGATACCATAGATACGTGCCTAGATATATACATAATAATTATATCAAATTGGATCCTCAACGCTCTGGAATTTTACATCATGCCACAATCAATTATATATAATTCGGCTATCAAAACTGTTGGTCTTTCAAGGATTCCATATTCTTATTACACCCCTGGACTTTCAACTCAGCCACTAGGTGCTATACTAGGCCCCACGGGTGCCTTACCTTCCATCCCAAGGTCATGCATGGGCTAGGCTAGGGAAGGAACAGCCAAATCGTCGATGGTCGACCCGAGATCAATCACGAAACGGAAAGAGAGGTCGAGTTCCAGTCCAGCCCATCTTAAACCCCATGGTCGAGGCTTCCTTTTTTCCTTTTCCCCATCTTGTTTGTCTCGTTTCCCTTCTTTCCATTTTGATTCTCCAACCACTTAATTCCTCTCCTTGGCCTTCCATCGCTTGCTTCACTCACTCACGATACCTACATCTCTTTCTCAACATCTATCTGCATTGACTTCCTCCCTCACAGTCGTGGCAATTGTGTGCATTTGGTCTCTTACATACAGCACCCGATATCACCTAATGTCCACTATTGTCTGCGGAGGAACAATTGGGCCCGAGCTACGATCCAAGTCCCAATCTTAGCCAACAGTGCAGCAGCACATACCTACATCCAGATGAGGTGACAAGCATCCCTCACCTCACCTCCACCAAAGAGATAAAACGTGCTGGGCGATAAGTCGCTACAACCTGCCCCCCCGGCCCTCTGGCTCTCCCCTCGATGCAGAGGCTCTGATACATACATTCCGCTGTCAGGGTACTCACTCATCAAAAAATTGGATCATTTTGGCCTGGACCGGTCAGCGAAGTAGCGAAGCAGCGGCCTCTCCGGAAGGTACCTGACCTTGTCCATCTCGCTCTCCACCGTCTTTCGCCGCCATCTTGGCCCAACCAAACCGACGGGACTCCTTTTCAATCGCTCTCCCTCCCGTCGCCAAAACCTATTATAACCCGCCTTGTACGACACGCCCATCTTGTTATTTATTCTTACAACTCCGTGGGTTTCTAAAACTGCTGAGTCGGCACGGCGTCAACCCCAAAGCTTATCGGCACCAACTCTGAAAGCCGTGGGAGTTTCCTACAACTGGGCTTGTACAAAGAGGTACTCTTTCACCTTGAACCAGCATCGCCTACAGCCTCCGACGTCGCTGCCGCCGCTATTGAAGTTTTTATTTGCTCCGACCAAACGATCTCAGTGGCCCGAAACATACCCATGAACTCTAGCTCCAAGTACTCGATATCTTCAGCCATTATCATCAGTCCCTCCACCGGCTCTCCACCGTCTTTTTTCTCCGGTTCACTAGCAGGTACAGACTTTTTCACACCTAGACCCTTATTTTTTCTCATATCTTTATCTGCCCATTATTCGTTTCTGCCCCTAACCTTGTGACGCGCAGACTTTCTCCATTCTTAAAAGAAGCTTCGACCTGCAGATCCAACCAGAGAGCCCGGACACGCTGTTACACTTACACAACACTGAACGGCTCAATTTAGCTCACAGCTCCAAGTATAGCTCACGCTGAGCTAAGCTTTCTACTGCAACATCACTTCAGTTTCACTCACCAGAGTTGTCTCGCTTCACCAGCACGAGGTCCACAGTTTACTACTTTCGCCGCCTTTTTGCACACGAGAAGCCAGTTTTTGCGTCACGAGCTTACGAGCCACGAGCCATCTCTACCTAGGTTTGAGGTTCTCTTTACAACAGTGCACCCAAGTTTGGGGTTTTCTTTACAACAGCAGAGACAGAGAGTCTTGTATAACCTGGAGCTTTTGTGTGCCCACAACAACTGTCAGGTGCTGCACCTCTCAACCCGGCTTCGACATTGCCCGAATACACAGCCATTTGAACGACAATTCGAGTTCTTCAGCACTGATCTACAATCTCAGAATCTCATACCTCACTCTCGGACTTCTGAGCAACTGTGTTGGTGTTCCATGTCTTAAAGTGGCAGAAAGAAGGAAACAACCATCGGTGAAGATTAAGTGACATCGCGTGCCCTCAGTCACTCAACCGCCATCGACTGGCTTACCTGGCACGGCCGTCCTCACTTCTTATTCGACTTAGCGACCATGCTTCACTTTTCCAGCCGTCAATAAACACCTCTGCGCCGAAGAATCGCTGGGGTGCTTTTGCAGACCACATCATTCACTCCAAGTGTATCCCCAGTCACTGTGGAAATTGCCCGAGACCTCAAAATCCTCAATATGGATCCAAGCATGCCTATGATATTGCCAAAGGGCATTGTCATCAACTCGAAAAATATTTATAAAGAGGTTGCTGACTTTCCTCTGGTTCCTCCCGACAAGGTTTGGGAATACTGGCATGGTAAACTTGTTGATTTTCCCACACACCTTGAATAACGCTCATGCTTCCTTAGTGTACACGACAACATACAAAAAGCTCAAGGATCCGACGGCATGCAGGCTCGAAAACTTTTGGTGGCATGTTTGGGGGAGTGATCGTAGGTTTCTCAAGGGCAGTGCCCTGGCAAGACTCTACGAGGAAATTTCAGTTGGACCAACCTTTGTTCCTCTCAAGGGACCACCGAATCGATGGGAAGGGCCTGATGTATGTGCCATTGAGGTTTGGTATTTTCTCATTACTGACACGACCTAGATTGCCCCCCTAATTAAGCAGATTCTAGAAGCCGTCGAATCTCAGGCAACCCCACCACCAGAACCTCAAGGGCCCCGCCCTTCAAAACCCATTGACTCAGCGTTAAGAACACTATCTTCGAGTGCCTCAAAGCCACCACCCGCCCACCCAATCTTGAAAAAAGCCCGAGGTCCATCATCATCGGGGCCCCGACCAACGGCTCGATTTGTATCACCCCATGAATCTGCTGATGAAGATGAAATTCCCTCCTCAGGAAGCACAGCTGCGACGGTGTCTGAGGCACCTGTGTATGTAACGGATCCGCCGAAGAAGAAAACGACCCTTGTACCCCCTCAGAAGCCCACCCCTTCGTCTCCTGTCGCGAGCAAAAACACAATACAGCCAAGCAAATCGACGGCAACTGCAGAACCTGTTATTCGAGAAGCCGGGTTTGGAACATCGAGTGGCTCAAGGAATGCCGCAGTGCAGCGGCCCGTACCTCGCAATACCCGCCCAGGCGTGGAACACGACCAACCAACTTTCGGGCACAGCAATGGCGTGGTCAAGGAATCCCCTCCAATGAGTGAAAAGGCGCGCGGGAAGCAACCAGCTGTTCCTATTCGGCCAGCTTCATACAAGAAAGAAGTCGCAAAGGATGTGATAGAAGAAGAAACTCGGCCGTCACCCCCGAAAGATCGACCTCGTAGTATTCAGCGCGAGAAAGGCGTGCTCCCCCAAGCTCGCTCTCTCATCAATCTGTCGAATCACGGATCGCGGAGAGGATCTGCAGCTTCTTCAAGATCGACAATCGGCGTGGGATCTCCGGAGAGCGGCAAGAGTCAGGAAGCGTATCCCATGGCGCGGTCCAGTTCCCACGGTGGTTATGATCAACCGAAACTTCAAAACAATATCAGAGCACCTGGCCTCTTCACGGAGGCCACCTCATCAACATCCAATGTTGCAGTCGCGGGCACCATTCTCGATCAATCCGGACTTGGGTCCACGTCGGACTTGAACAATATCGATCACTCACGGCCCGAACATCATACCATCCCGGTTGTGCCACCCCAACCGTCTATCCTCGATGCTCGTTTTACTCCAACTCCGCCTACTACATCGGCTAGTGTGCCTTTGGGACGCACAAAAAGCCAACTAACCCTTCTACTCGAACGTGGAAAGGCCCGAAGCGGTGACAGACCGCGATCCAAAAACTAATATTCTTTGTACTCCTTGAAAATCATTTTTGCCACCGTATATATCTGTGCCGTGGCAAGGTCTCACCACGGCTGTGTACACCATTTCTCAACAAGAGTTCAGCTTTCATATTAAGCAGCATGTTTCTTTCTTTTAGGTGGCCTTTAGGTGTTTGAATGGTCACGGAGTTGTGGGTGGGTGGGTGCATCAAAACATTCATGGTCCGCATTCTCATTTGATCTTTTCCCCATTTTCTTGGCTCTTGGCAACGGACTACTGGCTCAGGAGTGAAAGGCTGAAAGCTGGATGAGAGGCTATTTCTAGATCAAGAGGTGAGGCGTTGATGGCAAAAGCGGAAACCTGATCTGGACCAGTTTCTAAGCTGACAGATCCAGGTCAGAAGGGAAAGGAATGGGAATGGGAATGGGAATTGGGTTGATACCATATAGAGAACCAAAAGCAAAATATTGCAGACGACGCTGAAGTGGTTGTTTTGATAAGAGTGATATTTTAAGTGAAATGGCTCTTCTCTTACATTTGTTGCTCACTCAATCTTTTGTCTCATGAGCTACAATCGAGATCAGGTAGGTTGTGTCGACAGGTTTCAAGAGTTTGGTATGTACCATCTAAAAATACTTGTACTATTAAGAATGAATCGGTGTCGAGGAAGAAGATGATAACCATAAGACAGCTCCCAACTGTACCAGAAAGAGTTCAATTTCAATAAAAAGTCACACCAAGAAAGTATAACGAGTGTTTATCTAGCTGAACATGTTCCAATTCTTGTCCCAAATTCGGGAGCTCATAAAACCCTCTAATCAATCGAAACCGGTATGGATTACGGTGGTATGTAAGCTCCCAACAAGCAACACTCCAGTTCATCTATCTTAATCAATCATTGGCTAACATCATGTTTTTTTTTTTGACATGTGAAAGGTACCTTGCATATAACAGTGGGAAGATGCAACCTACAAACACATTATCAAGAGTTATAGGGGGTGTAGGGGGTTCAATCTCCGAGTCCATTAATGAACGGCGGCCTTTTCTGGCCCATCATTAGATACATTATCGAATTCCAAATTCGCTATCCAGTCACGCCTGCCTAGGTGATAAAAGAAAACCAATTCGGGTACAATTTTAACCAAATTCATTTCGCCTTTCCTCTTTTTTTCGTTGGAGTTTAAGTGACGGTGTAGCCACCGTCAACTCGGATATCAGCACCAGTGACATAGGAGGACGCATCAGAAAGCAAGAAGGCGACGGGGCCCATGAGATCCTGAGGCTGTCCCATCTTCCCCTGGGGGATGAGTGAAGTCCACTTTGCCTTGAGTTCGGGATTGTCGTCAAGGATCTTCTGGGTCCTATTGGAAACATGTTAGCTATGGTTTTTCTGAGAAACACTATTGATTGAGGCTTACAGAGCGGTCAGCATATAGCCAGGGGAAATGCAGTTGACTCGAATGTTGGCATGCGCCCACTCAACGGCTAGAGATGCCGCAAGGTGTCGAACGCCGGCTTTAGCAGCGTTATAGGGGGCCTGTGGCTGAGGAACGTTGACAATGGAACCAGACATGCTGCCAATCATGACAATACTTCCAGGAGCCTTTCGCTCCATCAAGTGGCGGGCGACGGAGGTCGCAAAGAGATATGTACCGTCGACATTGACAGCCCAAAGCTTGCGGAGACGATCAATAGGATACTTGACAGCTTCAAAGTTTTCTGTGAAGCCAGCTGAAGTGACTAGGTTGTCGACTTTGCCATGTTCCTTGACGACTTCGGCGATGCATGTCTCGACAGATTCAGGGTCAGAAACATCGGCATAGTGAGCGGTGACCTTGGGAATTCTAAACGAGTAATTCGTTAGTCTTGCGTAGATTGAGCCTGTGAATAGTTAAGCTTTACCGTCGCGCTCGAGGGTTTTCCTTCTTGAAAGCTTCAATGAGAAGACCTGTCTGATTCTCTGCCTCCTCCTCTAAAGCGCGGTTAGTACTGGGTCTTTGCTCTTCAGGTATGCACGTACTATTCATGTCGACAAGAGCAAGGTTGGAGCCAGAAAAGACCATCCCCTGGCCCATAACAAGACCCAAACCACGCGCACCGCCAGTGACGATACCAACATGACCGTCAAGCGAGAAGGTAGGGAGCGTCGGCTTCACATACTGGCCACCGGTGCCAGAGACAGGCTCACTTCTGGGGAGCTCATGGTCTTCCGGGTACTCGACCTCGATGTGAGGATCAGTCTGTGCGTATTTTCCAGGCTTGTTCCGACGAGGGGGGATGTTGTGAAGCTTGCGTGCAGCAGCAAAAGTGAATGGAGAGCGAGGCACAGCTGGAGCAGCAACGCGGCGCGCACAGAGACGCAAAGCAGGTGTAAAAGACATGATCAAAAAGCAAGTCTATATGCGATGGTGACAAGAGAGAAAGAGAAAAGGAAATAGGTAGTGGGACAATGTTGGTCTTATGGAAGTGAACAGTGACAGCCCAATTCAACAAAGACGGATGCGCTAAGTGGCAACACAACAGCTTGAAGCTCCCGTCGTTAGCTTGACGTCGACGGTGCAGGGATAAGCACTGATAATTAGCCCCCAGGAACAAAAGCGAGAAAAGATAGGTACGCCAATGATCGCGAAGTCGACTGAATGGACAATGAGAGCAGACGATGTGAGACGAGCTGACGACAATGATGATGAGGCAAGGCAAGGCAATAAATGGTATTTACTATATACATATTGTGCACATCTACAACACCACCACGAACTCGATAGGTTGCAAATAGAACTATCTAGACCTGATGGACTGCTTATTGTTGTACACTGAAGCTCTCAATTCTAACTGAGCTATCCCGGTCCCCCCGCCGGGTTCAGTCCCGAATAACGGGAGAGCTCCCCACCAAATCCACTAAACACCCTAGCCCCCACCCCCGGTTCGGCCGGCTCATCTCATCTCAACGACATAAAATCCACAATAAACTACTAACTACAGAGTATATCTTGGATCCATGATGCATCCTGGGGATCATATGCGTGGATCCCTTCCAAATGCTCCAATTTGGCTACATACATTACGATTGACGGTCTAGAATTCCCATCCATCCATCCATTTTCTTCCCTCCCTCCCTCTTTTGTTCATCCTTACATGCCATACCTACATACATTACGATATGTAATGGATGGATCGGATGGGACCCCGCCCCAGGCATCAATTTGACAAGAATTGTCCAAGACCTTTAGCTACAACTTTGTCTCTACCAACAATCAGACCATGCTGGAAACATGTTGGAGTCATGCTATCAAAACCTTCTACATCTAAGCGAGATGGAGACCAACATGAACAAACTCGCAGGCAGCAACTATTCAACCTCGAGGACCCAAAATTATAGAAGCCCGATCGCGGTAGTGCAAAAACCCCTGTCTGGTTGACAGTTGGGAATAATCCCGGATTTCCTCTTTTGGATCTAGAGGTGGGAGGGCATCGATCCTAATGTTTTCTCTCTTCCAATTATTTCCTTCTGCAATCCTTGTCCGTATGTAGCCGCCATGCTGAACTCCGCTCAACGGCATCAATGCGACATTCTAAACGTTCTAGACAAGCAAGTTTCGCTCGTATCCGGCCGAGTGTTTCAGAGCCTCAACATACAACGACGTAGCATCGGGGGAATAGGATCGAGGCGGTGGCAGAGCAATTGACAAAAAAGAAGCAAAGAAACATGACATGTAAGCCAAGAAGCGCCTCCACATCATTATCATGTCGGCCGCGAGTCTATCGAGTTCGGTGTGTAGGTGAGGTGTGTTGGCACCACTTCGCTGTATGATACCAAGATTAGATGAACAAACATAAAAGGCGATAGTCACTGATCGATCGAAACTGTCTCGTGCAGAAGAGAAGAGGGGAAACTTGGGAGGGGCAAAGTGATAGAGGTTGACCGACTTTGGGTCACATCATCCATTGAGGGTCACAGGACCATCGTTAAACTGACCAGGCCAGGTTGTCAAAAGCAACTTCAGCCAGGGCATTCAGACTGATCATTACTGTAGAATATGACAGGAAGTGTAAAAGTGTCAATTTGGTGGGGGTGGCTGGAAATGCATGAGAAATATGTCACGATCTTTTAAATTCAGCGTTAAAATCACAGAAATTCCTGATAAATGCATTCGTAATTCAAATACGAGCTCACTGAGCAAACAGGTTAAATCGACTGGCCTAATGGCAATGAATACGGTAGATGGCTGCCCAAAACTCGGGAATTTTATTATACGCCTCCATACGTACTCCGAGGTGGGGGTCAATCGTGGAGATCGTGGGATGCACAAAACAAACTTTCAAGTCGCATGATTTACTAGGTTTTTTTTTATTTATCTTTCTGTTACATTGTTACTTTAATCTATTGGTTATCGAATTCATCCATTCACAATCCTTGCATCATATCATGCGTGGTCAGCACCTCTTGTCTAACAACCGCCCCTGCAAGATTCAGCGATAGCTACACTGTCAGAGACTTCAACTCTGACCCTGCATACTCAATGTCATTCTGGTGTGTTGCCGCTTCATGCCTGCGCATACTCCTTGTTGAAAGCCCTTCCAATAACCATGCGTCGAATCTCGGAAGTACCGGCTCCAATCTCATATAGCTTGGCACTACATATATAGTCAGTCTTCTGCTTGAAATGAATGAAAGCCTCTCGTCTCTTCAGACCAGAGGCCGTTGCAAAACAAAGAAAGATCAAACTTACTCTCGAAGTAATCTTGATGCGGGCATCTCCTCAACATATCCCATTCCACCCAAAAGTTGAATGCAGTCAAGAGTGCACTCAGTCGCCCGCTCTGCTGCAAACAAGATAGCTCCCGCACAATCTTGCGTACGGATCAAGCCATGCTCATCCACAGCCTTGGCCGTTGTGTAGGTATAGGTACGAGAAGCCTGAAGTTTTGTGTACATGTCTGCCAGCTTGCCCTGGAGGAGCTGGTTATAAGCAATAGGCTGGCCAAACTGCTTGCGCTGGTGTGTAAAGGGCAGGGCGACGTCAAGAGAAGCCTGCATGATACCCAGAGGTCCAGCACTCAACACCAACCGCTCCAGATCAAGGCCCTCCATCAGCACGCGCACGCCTCCATTGACCTTGCCGAGAATGTTTTCTGTGGGCACAAAGACGTCGTCGAACATGAGCTCGCCGGTGTTGCTGCCGCGCATGCCCATCTTGAGGAGCTTGCGAGCGCAGCTGAAGCCCTTGCTCTTGGTGTCGACGATAAAGGCCGTGATACCCTTTGAAGCCTTCTCTGGCTCCGTCTTGGCGTAGACCACAATGACATCGGCGTCGGGGCCGTTGGTGATCCACATCTTTGATCCGTTTAGCACGTAGCCGCCGTCCACGGCCTTTGCTGTAGTCCTCATGCTGACAACGTCGCTGCCGGCGCCAGATTCAGACATGGCCAGCGCACCGACACTTGTACCAGCGATGAGACCGGGTAGGTACTTTTGCTTCTGCTCTGGTGATCCGTTCAGCTGCAGCTGGTTGACGCATAGCTGTGAATGTGCTGCGTAGCTAAGGCCAATGGACCCGGATGCTCGTGAAAGCTCTTCCATGACCACGATGTGCGCCTGGTAGCCCATAGCGAGTCCACCAACGTCCTCGTCAGCGGTGATGCCGAGGAAGCCAGCTTCACCAAGCTTTTGCCACATCTCTGCTGGGAAGGCATTTGTCTTGTCTGTGTTTGCAGCCACCTCCTCGGTGATTTCACGGCGGGTGAACTCCTGCACTCGCTCCCTCAGCTCCTCGAGGTCCTCATTTGAGGGCGCTTCAAAGCCCTTTGGGTGTTTGGATGAGTGCAAGCGAGATTGGATCGCAGGCAGAGTAACAGCTGGACGCCATTGACGTGCCACGACAGGGCGTACCAGAGATCTGAATGTACGTACGCTTGCTGCCATTGTGAAAATGTGAATAGAGATAAAGGTTGAAAACAAATGAACAATGCTTGTATTTTTCTTTCTCTTCTTCCTTATTTCGTCACGTTGTAAATAGAGATAGAGATAGATCGAATCAACCCGAGGGAGTGATAAGCGGCCGGAAAAGACGGGCTTTGATAGCCGTCCTCGATGATGGACCCGGCTCGTCGCGGCTTCAAGCGGCCGGCCCGCTTACCCCAGGTTTTCGACGTCACAAGCCTCGGCCTTTGGCGTCGGTCGGCTTTAGCAATTGGCCTGGCTATTAAGACACTTTCATTACTCCCTTGAAAGAGGCTCTTTTCCTGGCTTTTACAGTTTCACAACACTCAAAGAGTCTTCAGATATGACACTATCACGCTCATCCCGCCAGGCGCTGCTCCTCGGTCGCCAATTCGGCCGACGCTCACAATCACAGATATGCTCACAGAGACGAGCTGTGGCAAACCTCACTCCGCCGCACCAGGCCAATGCCATCTCACGGATTCAGACAAATGTTGATCCGTCGTCAGATGAGTTCAAGGAGAATGAGAAGCAGATGGGTGAGGTCATGAGCCGCATGCAGGAGCTCGCCCGCAAGATCCAGCAGGGAGGATCTGAGAAGGCCAGGCAGAAGCACATTGCACGCAAGAAGATGCTCCCCAGAGATCGAGTCACAGCTCTGATTGATCCTGGAACGTCATTCATGGAGCTATCTCCTATGGCTGGCCATGAGCTTTATCCTGAGGCCGAGGTGCCTGCGGGCGGTATCATCACTGGTGTGGGTGTTGTCGAGGGGGTGACATGCGTTATTGTTGCCAATGACAGCACCGTCAAGGGCGGCACGTATTATCCTATTACGGTCAAGAAGCACTTGCGAGCACAGGCCGTTGCAAGAGAAAACAAATTGCCGTATGTAATTGAACACCTCACCTCTCATGAGATGTATACTAACAGCTACCAGATGCATCTACCTCGTCGACAGCGGCGGAGCCAACCTCCCCCATCAAGCCGACGTCTTCCCCGATCAAAACCACTTTGGTCGCATCTTCTATAACCAAGCCCGTATGAGCTCAGAGGGCATCCCCCAGATCGCCGTAGTCATGGGTCCCTGCACAGCCGGTGGCGACTACGTCCCAGCCATGAGTGACGAGAGCATCATCGTCCAGGAG